>JARHVA010002311.1:0-65000 GCA_037957365.1 Torreya grandis | reverse complement strand
GTAGTGGGATTAGTTAATCCACTAATTTAGAGGACACATTGGCCATAACTACATTCAATGTGGAACAAGGGGAATAATTTTCCATAAGGTAGGTGGTTATTTTAATTTTACATTCAATTATCCAAGCTTCCTTTAGAACCTATAACCTATAAAATTTATTTAAGAAGGCAAAGGTGATGTTTGGCTCATTTTAGGCTTTAATATCATAGATGGGTATATTTTAGGTAGGCTTAAGTTGTTCAATTCATTTGATGAATATTTTCGTTAAAATGATGTTTTTGATCTATATATTGTCCTCTCTAGTTTTGGAAATATGGAATGAATTTCAATTTTATTTCACCACTATTTAGTTTGTAATATTATCAACTCATTTGAGAATATTCTTGATTTCTAATTTATAAAAGCTTGTTTAAAACTACCATTTGGTTTTAGGTTTTATTTCATGTGGTTTTGGTGAATTATTATGATGATTCTCATTCAAATACTTAGCTTATTTTTGGCATGCAATACCTAATGTAAATACAATGGTTTCCTATTTATTTTAATGTGATGGCATATTAATATGAGTTATGGATTTTGTATTTTGAGTCATGAATATAAAGTTTTAATGGATCTGAGTAATATACTTCAATGATGTCAAAATTTGGATTGTTTTTCAAAATCTGAATTTGATATTGTGCATTGTGAATGATGGTATAACTCATGAATTCTATATTCAAATTTTCTTATAATCCTAAATCTTGGTATTTGGTTCAAAGGATTTATGTTCATTTTCATAGTATTTACAATATCTTTGATTGTCTTTTTGTATATGGATTTATATTGTAGTGTTTGATTTAAATAAAGGATTTAGGTAATAAAAGGTGTTTTTATTATAAAATTTGTATATTTATTGAGACGGTTACTTACATTAAAATATTAACAATTTTTAGGTTCAAAATATGAAGCTAGAATAACTAGTTTGGGCATATCATTTTCGTTTAGACTCTTCAGCTAATAATAGATTTTACATGCGAGAAGGTTTTTTGTTTCACATTATTTCAATATGAAAATAAGGTTTCAAGGTTTTATTTCATATTGGTATTTTTGAATCTAATTAATATTTGAAATAATGTTTGTATAAATTGATATGATAATTAAAAATGGTTAAAATGTTGAAGTACTTTCAATATGTTTGAATTTACATGAAACTAATTTTACGTTTTAGGATATTATGATTTCTATTTTTTTTGTATACAAGGGTTTATTTGAAATGATTGTATGCCTTATTCTCTTTTAATGCATATACTATGGATATTATGGTTACAAGGAAGTCTATCAAAAAAATTATCTATTGGTTGACTATTGTGAGAAATCTTTACTACATAATGAACTCAATTTGAAATGGAAAAACTACAAGTTGAATGGTTTTAACTGAGTGAAATGTTTTTTTTCACATGAAATTTTGTTAATTATTATTTAAAATAGTTTGTAGATAAATAATTCAATTGAATTCATTTTAAGATTTTAAATATTTTTCTATTTACATAATATGCTTCCTTGAATAATTTGGATCATATTGGAAAATACTAAATTAATGTAACTAATCTCTGTATGTAATAAAAAATGCATCATATCTATAAAATGATCTTGGCTCAAAGAAGATAGAGCATACCTACACTTTTTATTGGGAATACATTTGTTAAGTGGGAGCATGAAAAATATAAGGATCTGATAGACTTGATTAGGGGATCATTTGTCATAATACACCATGTGAGGTAGGGTTCCAAAGGCTACAGTATAACACAATTATACAAAATCCCTAAAAGTATTCTAAGGTTTAATATTTCACTTATTATAATAAACAAGAAAGTAAATATAATCTAGTTCACACCAAAGATTGTGGCACAAAGTGGGGGTTAGAAACAAAACAAATAACTAAACTAAACATGCATCGAAGATATACACTCACATCAATGTATACAAAGTCCTAATGCATGGAAGAAATAAGCATAATTGCATTATCTATCTACTCTTATAAATGAAAAATAAAGTTAGGAATACTTACCTTTGAAGATGAACTCATTGAGCCTTAATCTCTACCTTGGCCAAGGTGCCTCATAAGAGATTATTGTGGTATGTATGAAATGCAAAGATAAATCACATCTAGGATACATAACCTATCTATGCATCCAAAATACTTCTCCACAAGATAAAATCTGTATCACCAAAGAAAATATGGAACCCCAAGCTTTATTCCTTAAGTATAATGGTCTATACGTAGAAATATATTCATACTTACTCTTCTTTGATTCTCTTCTCTCTACAAATGATTAGAAATAAACTTATATATATAGGTAGATCTTGCCCTCAATCCTCTTAAAAACAATGACTATAAAAGATCAGCCATGGTTGACCCTATATTTTTTTAGTGGTAATTCACTAGGTCTAAGCTAGGTTGGTTGAAAGGCTAACAAACTCAAAAATTGAAAAATACCCCTAAACTATATAGGGTTGACCATGGTTGACCTAGTACAACCAATAGTCCAAAAGGGGATTGAGATAAGAAAATAAGTATGGAAGGAGGAAAATGATTGGAGTGGGTAGAAATAATAAGAATAAGGTTAGGGTTAATGGTTTTAGGAGATGAGTGGTTAGATGATAAGTGGTAAAAGGGACAACAATCTTATGAAGCACTGATGCTCTACCCACCCAGTTCTTGGTGCACCCCTTAATACATACACTCAAAGAGATTGAGACTTGATAGGTTCCTAAAAAATAAAAAATGTTAGTAATAAATACAGATTTTAAAATATTTTGTATACATATGCTCTACTCTAAGCTCATCACATGTCACATGAATGTAACTTGGGATGGTGCTTCAGGAAACAGAACATGATAACACACAATGTCCATGCTAAGTAAAGTGTAGTAAGAAAAAAATAATATAAATGAAAGGACATAATTTAAAAACACATATATTTACCTATGTTAGTGTTGTAGATAAATAAGTAGACTATAAGAGAAAGAGAAGGCATCTAATGTGAAGAACACTAGGCGAACCTATAGAAGTTAGTGCAAAAAATATCAAAAAATTGATATTTTTGGAAAATAGGCATATGATAAAGGAAAATAATCTCTACATCATCATGAATCTAATTAATTTTATAGTTTTGAAAATGGATGAGTAAAAAAAAAAGATATATGCAAAAGAAGGAATCTAAAGGAAATAATTGAAGAATTTGAATTTTGAGAAGTGTTTTTAAATAGGGGAAAAGATAAGTCATTTGTTATTTTGACTTGTCAAAGAGAGAAAAAATATATCTAGATACCAAACAAGCTAAGATGGTGAGGAAATGATAGGTTAGACAAATAAAGGTTCTAGAGGTAGCAACAGGTGCACTACAAATATGCAACTATGAATCTCAAACTAGTTTTTGAATTGTGTAGTGAATTAAGTGTTTTTTTAGTAATTTTGAATTTTAAGCATTTATAGATGTTAGAATGAGATAAAATTAGATTATAGGGGTATAAATTAGCAATAAAAGAAATGGGTTTATAATAATTAGGAAGAAATAAAAAAAGTACACTTTTTTAGGAAAATACACTTTTATAGTTTTGAAAATGAACTAGGTTGACCCAATCAAACCAGTAGGCTGAAACTAGGTAGAATCCATAGTGCCACCTAGTAGGAAGGATACCAACCTAATGCATTTTTTCAACTAATTTTCAAGGTCTAGAATGAATATGCAACACTATGAAGGGGAAAATGAGAGGTTTGAATAAGATTTTGAAGATAACTAGGGCAAAAATAGGGAAATTTTGGTCAAAGTAGTTTGACCAAAGAACTAGAATAAGCATAAAAAAGTGTGTAGAAGAATGAAAGAGGGATAAAATGGATAAAAATGACTAAAGGATGGAAAAAAATATTGATTAGTCTATAAATATGATAAACTAAATAAGTTTAAAAGTAATTAGGCTTATTTTTGATGTAAAAATGTAAAAAGAATGTATTTTGACTATGCATGACATGAAAGAACTGATACATCCTATATTGTTATGAGTTGAAGAGATGGTAGAGGTTTTGGATATTTTTGGATGTGGGTTGGTTACTAGTGTTATTAGAGTGATTATCAAATAGAGATAGGGCTATACTAGTATCCATAGGTCTAGGAGGCATAACTAATATATGCAGGATCCCCATGATTTTAGATCTGTTAGTCATGTTTCTCAGTTGATAGGAATGATTGAATAAAAAATTTATATAAGAGGTCGATGGGGATGTGATAGAGGTGGCCATAAAACTAGATGATGTCCATGCCATCCTCAGGCTGTCCATAGTAGGAACACTACTGATCATAGGGATATCATATAACATAGAGGAGAGGATAGCCTTAGTCATGTGGGTTACAAGTTCAAATATAATTTCTAGAGGATGGAGAGTCAGTATGGATGATGTATATACATCAAATTTTTTAGATATCTAGAAATTTATGATAGGATTTATGACATAGTGGATGTTATGTCACAAGTTAGATGGCAAGGTACCACTATTCATGGTAGCCTTAAGTAGGATGATGCTAGAGGAGAGAGTTCTATATGATATGGGATATACCATTTAGGTCTTGATTGTACATGATATGTATGAGATGGGGGTTAGAGGGTAAAAGACCATGGGACTAATTATATTTCTAACAGCTTGGATATATGAGAAGTTTCTTATGTATTAGCCAACTAAGTTGCCCCATGTGATTAATGATAGGTCACCTCTAGTGCAGAGATGAAGAGAGGAAAAAATATCATGGGTCATGTTCCTTTGAGCCATCATTGTAGTTAGTGAGACATATAGAAATAGTGTAGTATCCATATGGAGACATAAAGACTACATGGGTAGGATGGCACATAGTTGCACCAATGATGGTGAGGACAGAGGTGGTTGGACACTACACATGGTAGAGAGAACCACATCCAATGGCATGGGTGCTAGGATAGATGGACCTACCTCATCTAATGACATAGATACTAGTGCTCAAGTAGTGGTATCAACATGTGAGGGAGCCATGGGGAAGGAGAGGACTAGGACCATAAATAATGAGATTGATACTCAAACCATGTTATAAGCAGCCATGGACTGGTCTAGTATGATAGGGAGCAAAGAAAGAGGATAGGGAGGTAGAGGTAGAGATATCATATGTACCACTATCAAAGTTATGACCACTAAGGACATGATGGTGATAGAGGTATCAAGAGATAATAGATATTGATGTCATCCCTAAAGAGCCAACAAAGGAGTTAGAGGATGGATAGATGATAGAGAGACTACTTAGGCATAGGCTATTATGGAAATGAGCCATGATAGAAAGATTTGAGATGAGGAGGTAGCCTATAGAGGAGGTAATAAGAGGTTTCATAGATGGGGATACTATGTTAGGTAGTCACATCAATGGTGAGACCATAGTAGTTGATACATAAGCATGTAAGAAAAGATATTTAAATTATTGATTTACGTTTTTATTTAGAAGTAGGGATAGATATTTTTTGATATAATAGAGATCTAATATCCATCTGGTGTGATTTTGTAGATGTAGTTGAGGATGCAAAGGAGAGATGGGGGTCCCTAGTGAGGGGATCACTCCATGATGTCATGGATGAGACTTTGTAGCTATATGATCCTATTACATTAGAGGACCTCAATGCACCATCTTTCCTAGATTAGGTGAGCTAGTTTAGAATAGCTAGGGAGGTAGTGAGATAGATATGTACATAGAAAGAGAGGATGTAACCACAAATAGAGATGGGTGTAGGTGAGATGTGATAATGGTAGGCCCTGGATAAGGAGAGAGATATGCATCTAGCCATAGTGTTGTAAATGATAGAGATTTAGATCCAACTGATGCAATCATAGGTATAGATAATGCACCTATAGGGATAAGTATAGGGACTAAGATCCTAAATGGCCTCCTTAAAACATAATATTTGGAGGATTTAGACTAAGGCCTCAATATGTAGCATGGCTATGACTTGAGATAGATAAGATGGGACCCAAACCTAGATCTAGAGCATTGTATATGGTTGTATTTGTTGTATCAAAATCATGAAATATACATATGGATCATTTTGGCATATTATTATTAGTTGTGTATGTTGTCATTATTGTTTATTATGGTTGTGGTTTTGGATTATTTAGATATATCTCATTTTAACACATCTATTTTAGCTTTGTTGTATATTCTATAAGAAATATATGAGATGTAGTTTCTTTTCTATCATTATGTAGGACACATGCATGGTTAAAAATAAATAGGCAAAAAGGACTTGGAAAAATATAATCAATAAATAAAATGCACAACACACTATTTCAAGCTAGGAAATGTGTAATAACAAGAAATTACTAAGTGTAAAGAGCCAATAAATGGTAAAACAAGATGGTAAAAAGGGATATGTTTTTAAACCAAGGTGAAATATTTTTTCACCAAATTAAAACAAGTAAAATCATAATAATTCATGTTTGGAAGTATGAAAACAATGCAATAAAATGGAAGGTATGTAAAAGGGCTCAAATGGGATTAAAAAAATCAATTAATTTAATCAATCATACTATATCATGCTAGGAAGTATAAGAGAAAAACAAAATTGGCAAAAGATTGGTCTTAAAGTGATCACACTAATTCAAGTTGGGAAGTCTAAAAAATTGAAGAAATGCTTATATTCTTGAATGCACTAAAAACATAAGAAGATAAAAAGGTGAAAGAGAAATGAATTAAGCATAAAACACACTAAATCAAGTTGAGAAGCATGTTAGTGATGTGTAACTTCATAATCAATCGATCTCATATTTGACAAGTAATTTTGTTTGTGACTTGGGTATTAGAAATTTTTGTTACGAATGTTGGATCCCATCTATGGTCTTACACTAAAACTCATAAAGATAACAACACTGGGGTGTAATAATAAATAAAAATTAGGTAATCAAGGATGTAGGTAATAATAATGAAAGATATGGTAATCTGTGAGGATGGTTAGGTTCTATCCATGATCTTATAATGCACTTAACAAATGAAATCCCAAGGGGAATGATTAGTAGACAAAATAATATTTTGAAAAAGGAACTATGAGGGATATAGGGAATGTAAAATTCAAAACTTAGGAATTTTATGAGAAGAGATTAGGAGATAAGAGGCATACTTAAAGACATGAGAAGAAACTAAGTGACTAGTGGTCATTTATGTACAAAGGAAACATATTCCCTATATGCACAAAGATTTGTAGGCAAATAGGCATGATACTAGGATAAAATAATGAAGGTATATTGGTATAAGAAAAATAAAATAGACCTACCTTCCCATGACATGTTCCCCTTTCTTCATGATGTGGTAGATCCATCAGTCTACTATGAAGATTGGGTACTTACATGAGAAATTAGGTAGCACTAAAAGATTTTTTTATTCTCCTCTTCCAATCTACTAGATACCACACCCCAAAGGACCTCGAATCTAATGTGAGGCCAACTATGGAGTTTGAGATTTAACTAGAATAAGGAGATGCACTTGGAATCATGTCTTTTAGTGTGATTGGACTTTTAAGAATGATTCTACCTTTTGTATCATTACCTTTTGTTTAAATTATTTGGCTTTTAATTTTTTTATGGATTTTTAAAGATTCATCTTCCATAATAAATTGGAATGACCAATATTGAGAGATTTAGTGATACACACAAAGGAGCTATAGTTTAAGGCTAAAATAAGCGAAGTAACCAAAGACAAAGACTAACTAAGACACTTAAGCTTGACAATGAATTAACATGTGATCTCAAGTCTCAATCATGTATATGCTTAGTTTGTGAAAAAGGAAGAAGGTAAAAAGGATATCCAAATAGTGGACTGATGTAAAGAGATAGTAATTAGTAGGATTTTTTGCTGACTGATCACATGGTAGAATGGGAGACAATGACTAAAGGGAATAGGGTTTTTATAACCAAGTCATAATGATAATTAACTATGAAAAATATAGATAAAAAAGTAAACAATCATGAAGAGAAAAGAAAATAGTTTTGATAAAAAATTAATAAAGAGAGAGAAAGTAATGATAAATAAATCTAATCATATGTAAAATATAAATGATAAGATAAGAAAGATATAGTACAAGTAAGATCACCATAAATGATAAGGAAAATTTTGACATAGTGTCAATTGATATAATACATTGATAAAGATAATATTGGAGCACACTTCCAACCCAAATGAAAATTTTAAATAACTATGTATGTGCTCATAAATACTAATAAATGTATCCACACACACTATCTAAGACATAGGATAAATATCTATGAAGCTGGAGATGAACTGCTGCTAATGTCTAGTTGATATTTAATGAATAATGGGCAAAGACTTCTCTTCTAATCTCTACCATAGAAAAATTAGGAGTGGCTAAAGGATCATGTTAAGGAGGGAAATTAGGTAAGGGATGGTTAAGAGAATGAATGGGAGTAGGCTCTATGGGAGATGTAAGAATCACTAGTGGAGAAGGATCTACAGGTGAGCGAAAGTCCACGAGTGAAAGAATTATGAGTGGAGTGACAAAAGGTGTTGAAGGGACCAAAATAGGTGATTTAACCACTAAAGGTGGATCCATAAGAGAAGAATGATGAGCCTTATTATGGTAATGACCTATAGGAAGAATGGTAAAAGGTTTGGGAATGGCTATAAGGTTATCCTTAAGATATTGTTGAAGGATGCATAAATGATCTATATGATGGGTGCCACATAGATTCCATAGACAATATACCTCACCATACTTAGGTAGATATTTAATAAGTACCCTAAAGAGAAGTATGGCTTTGTTTGATGATGGGGAAGAAGGATGCAAGGTATCAATATATTTTGCAACTTGCAATATTGGGTGGAAGAATGATTATCTATCCCATGGAAGTAACAAATATGATTGTGAGTGGTTTTAGTAGAATCAATCATGGAAGGATGTGCAATAGGAGTGAAAGAAGTTTGAAAACACTCATCAGCCCATTTGGTGGGTAGAGGAGACATCTTAGGAAAAATAATTAAACCATCACCAAGGGAGGGTGACGAAGTCAAAAATAAGGGTAGGCTAAAAAATAGTAAGAGTAGAAACTAGCATAACTATAGCAAGAGTGAGAAGAGGCTCAACTATAGCAAGATCTACTAAGGGAGGAAGAGAAGGTCTAAGGAGATTTGCACTAACCTCACGGGTAAACCATCTAAGAGGGTTAGGGTACCTAAAAAATGGTAAGGCCCAGTTATAACATGATCCATGAGCATAATCCTACATGGCTCCCCATAAACTAGAGGTGTTAGCACCATCTCTACCCTATGATAAATAGGAAAAATACTAAAATTAGGAACTATAAGTGAAGTAAAACTATGATATGCATGAAAATACTTAAGTAAATAAGAATGATAATGGATAATCTCAACATCACTAGCCTATACAATACCATCTAAGAGTGGACCATCTAAGGAATAACCATCATCATAATCTAGGGTATGAAGATCAATGAGACAAGTAGGGATGACCTTATCATCTGAGGAAGTGTGGTGAATAGAATTCCTAGTCTTAGTCAAGACTATGGGAATGTAATCGCAAGGAGGTTTGAAAGAGCAAGGTTGTAAGGAAACATAAAGTTGTGAGATGGGATGAGGTGAGATATCAAAATTTTTAATCTTTAGTTTAATCTCATCAGTCTCATCATCATCATAATCTAATAGGTTAAGAGGAATGTTCTCAATGAGTTTGGGATGCCCATTATAACCAAGGGTTAAATTAATGGGAAAATTAAGATGCTAAGACTCATGGAATGGAATAATTGGAAAATTCTCAAGAGTAGGAATCTTGAAGACACCAATATATTGAAATTATTCAAAATTCCAAGTGTTAGTGTCAGCTTGAATCCTTAAATGGATCCATTGTGAGGGAATTTAATGCGTTGGCATGAAGAAGAAGCAATAGCTCTCATACAATGAGTCCATGACCTACCAAGCAAGATGTTATAAGAAATGGGGAAGTTAAATATCATCACCTTCAGATGGATGGTAACAAGTGAGATGGTAATGGGAAGCCACATGCAACCTAGATGAGGCATTTTCCTTTTATCATATCCTTGGCATGTGTTGTGTGTAGACTTGAGACTGCATTTTGAATAACCAAGAGTCTTAATAAAGTTAAGAAAGGCAATGTAAGTGCCAAAACCCTCATCAATAAATGCATTCTTAACTTGGATATCACCTATTTAGATGCTAATGAATAAGGGAGGATCATCCACATGAAGTAGAATCTTATTGAGAATTATAGAAGCTATGGGAAATTTTAAGGAAAGATAAGTGTCTATAGTTTTATCAATGTTGATAAACATATCTTCACATTTTTGTAATATACTATCTTTAGAACCATATAAATCTATCTCCCATCTTGCTAGAGGAGGATGAGGAACATTCATCTAAAATAATAGTTGCATAAGATGATTTATATGATGTGTAAAAGTCATCATAATCTTAGGGAATGAAATTTGGGATGGGAGATTAGTAGGCTCCACAATGTGATCCCACTCATCATATCCCATAAGAATTTTGTTAGATATAGGTGTGTAATGGTTAAGGAGGTCCTCAAAAGGAGGAGACTAAGCACATTTTAATTTATGTTGGTAAGAAGAAGAAACATTAGAACAAGGTTTTAAATCATGTTGATATGATGAAGTAGTTGGTTCAAGCTGATTTGAGAATTGGAAGAAGTGTTAGTAGAAATTTGATTATCATTAGTATTGTAAGATGATGGAAGAGTGGTAGAAATAGAATGGGAAGTGTTATCCAATGGAGAATCATAAATTATACCATAAAAAGTAATAAAGTCATCTTTCACTAACTCATTTAAATTAGTTAGAGAATAATCTTGGATAATTTTTTTTTTGAGATAGAGTGTAGATAGATTGAGAATTTATAAAAGCAACCACCCTTCACATATTAGTCATGATAACCACATTCTCTTCAAAATTTGGTTCAATAAGACTTTAAAAATTATTGGTAGAAGGGGTGGTCTTGTCTTGGTTATTTTGTATTAGTTGGTGATTAGGGAGAGGGTCTTTATAAATAGCTAAATGAGTATTTGCTTGATTTAAGGATTGAGTTTTATCATGTGATTTATAATCCTTAAAATTAATTTCATAAGCATATTGATGCTTTCTAATGATGGAATCATGATCAAAATTAGGTCCAAAATAAAATCCATAGCTAAATTATGAAGTTATCTATAGGTCTCATGAGAATGACCCCAACTAGTGTGAAACCAACAAAACTTGTTAAGATCATACCAAGATTTCATAAGACAAGTAAGGTTAAGATCTCATGGAAGAGGCCTAGGTAGATGCATAATAAATTAATTTGAGAATAGAGGTTTGTGAACATTGATGTTATTTAGTGAATATAAATGAGGATTAGTATATTTTTGAGAAGGGGAGTTGATTCTAATAAAGGGGTAAGAATGATAGCTTGAACATTTTGAATGGTGTCATAAGAATCTATAACACCATCATTGGTAATATTGTGGTTTTTATTGTTTAGTAAGAGATGAGGAACCACATAAGGTTGGGGTGGCTCAAATTTTTTCATAAGGAAATATTTTAATTTATCTTGGTCAATAGCCTCCTCTAAGGTACATGTAGAGAGAGTGCAGACTCAATATTGTAATTTAGGAAAAAGGACATTGGTAAAGAGATGGAAAAGATTGTCAGTAGACATGTTATGTTCACATTTATTTGACAAAATATTCCATCTTTTAACAAAGGCTTGAGTGGTTTCATTTTCATTTTTTTACAATTTATGAAATGGGTCAAAGTATTTTTGGGAAGATCACTAGTTTGGAATTCTTTCACTAAAGCATTCACTAAATCCTCCAAACTAGTAATGGAATGAAATCTAAGTTAATTGTACCAATCCAAGGAATCACCTAAGAGGGTTTTATCAAGGATATTGGTATAATTAAAGGTGTTTAATTTGACCTAATCCTTATATAAATTTCCAAATTTCTTAATATGAATGGTGGGATCTGTTGATCCATTATATGAAATTGTAAGTATTATACCTCTTGTGTCAATGTTAGCAATTTGAGTAGTGAGATGTTCATTTTGTATATGATTGATGGTTTTATTGATTAAATGAGGTTGAGGAATGAGATTTCCTTGATAATATCAAAGAGGATAATGGGGAACATTTTGGTTGTGTGCCCCAAGCCATTGGTTGTAGATGAGATTGAATGTGGAGAAGGTGGTTTTGCATTATCATTATTTAATTTATGTTATTATCTTGAAATGTATTCATTTGATTGAGAGTTTGCAACAAAAGTTGATTTTCTTATTAGCATTACTATAATCATTAAGTTTTGCATTAGTGTTAGTATTAGTGTCTTAGGTACCACTAATGGTATTAATAGGAGATTAGAAGAATTATTAGAATGAGATGCACTAGTGGCAAAATTTTATTGTGTAGCAAAAGATGTATTAGTGAATGATTTAGAGGAAGAATAACTAGAATCATGGTTACCTTGGGTAGCAAGAGAAGCACTAGTAGATGGAATAAGGATAGTGGATCTTAAGAGAGGCCCATTATATTTAGAACCTGCCATGTTAATTGAGATATTAGGCATGGATGGAAGAAGATAGAGAAGAAGAGGTCATGGTATGAGAAGGGGTCATAATTGAAGGAAGAGGCCAAGAATCAAAGAAATTAGTAACCCAAAAACTAGTTGAAAATGTAGGAGTAGGTTAATGAGGCTCTTCAACTTGATTATTGATCATAAGATCGTAAATGGTAGAAAGATCCTTTCCTCAATGTTGAGGAAATTCATAGATAAAGAAGATAATTTTAGGAGTATACTCTAATTTAGATTGATATTCCAATGAGAAAAGAGGATTATGTTTTAAAGAGGTATTAAGAGGGGTCCCATAGTTCATATTGCAAATGGAAATATGAATGTTACTAATATCCAAGAGAGGATCCCTACTCTATCTATGGGAGACCCTATGAGGATTGGTAAGATTCATCATGTTTTTTGATTGCAACTCAATTCCACTATAAAATAGAAAGTTCATGGTGAAGGGAAAGGAAGAAAGATGAGAAAGCAAAGAACCAAGAAGTGATTGAAATAGTATAGGGTTGACTAGGTTGACTTAGCACAAAAATAGGGACTATAAAAGTGTACAAGGTCAACTGGGTCGATCCAGTATAGAACACAAATACTAAAGAAAGAGGTAAAAGGGGATGGAGATAATACAGGGTTGAGTGGATTGATCCTATATAGTGTATAGAGTCTAGAAAAAAGTATATGGTTGACTGTGTTGACATAGTATAGTAGATAGGAAAGAAAATAAAGTTTGTAACAAGTTGTGAACTAAAACAAGATTTTTTTTTTAGTTAATCTAAGAAAGTAAGAACTAAAGGGTAACAAATAGTTAATTAGATCAACTCTAGCCAATATAATTAAAGCACACAATATAAAAAATTACACTAATGATGGATAATGCAAGTTTTTTGCACACACAATTGAGTAAAGAGCCAAAAATCAACTTGAAAACCAAAGAGCTAACTAATTGGCCAACCTAAGATGTTTTATTAGATTATTAAGAAATGATTTCACATGTGATGGAAAGTTGGCTATAAGAAAGGAACTATATATCAATGTAAGGATGGTTTGAGGTAGTTTGGGCTTAGAGGGACTATAGTGGAAATGATATAGGCTTGGTATTGGGGCATACCCTCTCATTTTACACATAGGAGTGATAAGGATGTCAGGTGCTTAACCATAATATACCATTAACCATTCTTTATACTTGACTAGAGTATCAAGTCAGATTCCCTATTAGTGATGAAATCCAAGTAGGTTGGCCTAAAGTAGACAAATGTTAAAATGATTATTTACAGTATTTTATTGGGCCATGTGTGCATAAAATAGAAATATTGAAACTAAATGGTTATTTTAAAAAAACCTAATTAGACTATGTGAACTATTTTAAGCATGAAATAAAAAAGAAAAGAAAGGTGTGAACTAATTACTAGCATATAGAAATTAATTCCAACTTGAAACAATGTATAGTGATGACATTATATGCATAAAATATAGAATAGGGTCAATAGGGTCAAACTTGTACTATGAAAAAAAGGTCTAAAAGTGAATAGGGTCAGTCAGGGTTGACCCAGTTATTTAGATAACACATATAACATAAAACTAGGTTGGCAAAGTCGATTCAATTGACTATGCAAGGGCAGTTTTAAGGATTGTAAACTATAAAAAGAAAGATATAGAAGAAAGAGATAGAGAGATAGAAATGAACCTTATGGATAAAATATGATGAGAATAAATATTTCTAGTCAAGAACCTTGGAATATGCCTAAAAACTCTACTATCTTGGTTTACATGGTCAATCAAGCATTGTAAAATCCAATTGTTGAGTACCTAAAATGTATAAGGTTGACTAGGGTTGACCTAGTAGTTAAATCTAGATGCCTAAAAGTGAACAAGGTCGATTGGGTCAACCTAGTAGTTTGAATTAGAAGTATAAAAACTTGTACTAGGTTGTTTGAGTTGATCTAGTTGCCTGCTCTTGAAAACTTATACATAGATATTAAAACTAGGTTGATAGAGTCGATCTAATATTACAAATATATGATAAAAATAATTTTAAAAATAATGAAAGAAAGTGAAATAATTCTTTCAAGGTTTAGTTTCACATTTAGTTCACTATAATGTATGAAATCATAAATGCATCATGTTTATAAATTGATCCTAGCTCGAAGAAGATAGAGCATACCTACATTTCTGATTTGGAATACATTTGTTAAGAAAGAGCTTGACTAATATGGGGATATGATAGACCTGATTAAGGGATCACTTGTCACAATACACCATGTGAGGTTGTTTTCCAAAGCCTATAGTCTAACACAATCATATAATAACCCTAAAAGAGTCCTAAGGTTTCATATTTCACTTATTCTAATAAATAAGAAAGTAAATATAATCTAGTTCACACCAAAGATTTTGGCAAAAAATGGAGGTTAGAAACAAAACAAACAACTAAACTAAAAATTCATAGAAGACATATACTCATGTCAATGTATAAAAAATCCTAATGCATGGAAGAAATAAGTACAACTGTGTTATCTATCTACTCTTATAAAGGAGAAATAAAGCTAGGAATACTTACCTTTGAAGACAAACATGTCAAGACTCAATCTCTCCCTTGGAAAATTTTATTCACAAGATATTGTTGTCATATGTAAGAATAACAAATACAAATCAGCTCTAGGCTACACAACCTATCTATGCATCCAAAAGACTTCTCCACAAGATAAGATCTATATCTCCAAAGAAAGTATGAAACCCTAAGATTTATTCTTTGAGTAGAATGGTCAATAAGTAAATGTTAATTTTCACTTATTATTCTTCACTTATCTTCTCTCTATAAATTATTAGAAATGAACTGTATATATAGTAAGATCTTGCCCTATATCCTCCTAGACATATCAGTTGTACAGGGTTGGCCATGGTTGACCATGTATGTTTTCAAAGATAATTCACTAGGTCTGAGCTAGGTTAGCCAAAAGGCTAACAAACCAAAAAAGTGAAATATACCCCTAAACTATACAGGGTCCACCATGGTTGACCTAGTACATCTAACAGTCCAAAAAGGAATTAAGGCAAGAAAAGGAGGATGGAAAGAGGAAAATGACTACAATGGGTAGAACCAAGAATAATAATCTTAGGGTTAATGGTTTTGGGATATGAGTATGTAGATGGAAAGTGGAAAAAGGACAAAATTTTTATGAATCATTGATGGTTTACCCACCCCTTTCCATGTGTACCCCTTAAGGCATGCACTCAGAGAGATTGAAACTCAATAGGTTCCTGCAAGATACAAAGTGTCAGTAATCAATAAATGTTTGAAAATATTGTATGTATACAATCTTAAATTTAAAAATATGAATGGATACAAAGTTATGTAGTATTTGAAATAAATAGTTTACAAAGTGTTACATTAGTGGTATGTTTTTTGATAAATTATATGAATCAGAACAATGTTAGTTAAAAGTTTAATTGACTGCATTTTAAGTTTTTAGTTGAAACCATCAGTGATTGAATGACATGTTTAAGTTCTTATTTCAACTTGTTTCAAATTTATAATAATGTCAAGTTAGAATCAAGACTCAATGGATTCTATTAATAATTAATGGGGTAGAGGCAACATGCAATAGAGTAGTGGGAATCCTTTACAAAAAAGTCTGAATCAAACTAGATTTACTTGTGTGATGAAGAATTTTGATCTTGAAGTATATGATGAATGCAATAATAATAGCACTATTGAAATGCATGTTTTAACACTTGATTATATTGAATATCAAAAAAATAAGGGGCATCCATTGATATATTTAGTTTATTAGGGTGAATCTAATAGAGAGCAATTATAGTTTGGTATTTTTTTCTAGTTTTATGTTATTGGATATTTAGGTTGTTGAGATACTTGTCATGTTAATATTTTTAGTTTTATACAATAGTGATAGTTTATTTCATTACATTTACTTGGTTGAAGTTTTGATGATTCACTCAAATTTATTTATTTAGCATTTAATCATATGGTGTTTTAATATCTAGGTGATGGTATATTTACTTTACAGATTACGATATATTGTGATTTGATTAAATAATTAACTATATTATTATTGAGAATTTAGTTATATGAACATGTTAAATAAAAATTTAATTGTTTTCTAAAAAAGTTATAAAGGGACTAACACATTAGTGTTTATGTTGGTCTATATTTTAATTTATTCTCGAGTCTCTTGAACTTTATAAAGTTAGTAATATGAAGTTTATGAAATATAAAAATTTATTATAAATTTTCTAACTTATTTAATTTAATTAATTTATAATTATTAATTTATATTTATATTTTAAAGTTAACTAAAAAGATAATTATAAATTAAATATTAACTACTTTCTAAAAGTAAAGCTTTATAATCGAGACTTGAAGGTTATTAAAAGGAGGATAAAACACAATTATAAAAATATATCCGATTTCAAATATTTGACATCTTTCTTATTTTTGTGTAAATATAATTAAGATCGATCATCACTTGTATAAATACCAATGACATATTCTATGATGGTGAAGTAATCTACTTGAATAACACATGTATATACGAAATTTTTGATTGATTTATAATTAATTATGTAAAAAAATTAGGTATTAATTCATTTGATGGTTGAAAATAGATAGTCATATGTGTAGAAACCATTGTACTTCATCTGAATAATGATGAATATATCATAATTTATGATAAATTTTTGGACTTTTAAAGTTACTATTATTTTAAATATTTGATTGTAGTCAATTATATTAATACATTTCTCAATATATTACACTTATTCTAGATTTCTTGAGTCGACTCTCTTTACTTTAATTTTTTCATTTATTAGTTTCAGTAAATTTGTTTCACTTGTAGCCTCTTAAATCATTTTATCTTAGTTTATATTTATTTTATGTATTATCTTTATAATTTTCTTTCTTAGATGGTTAGTTTAACATTTTAATATTACATCATTATTTTATAGATTTTATATTTAGTTTCTTGGTATTTTGAGTAATTTTCTATTTTATGTAACTATAACCATTACATTTATAAATTATAATTATCTTAACTCTTTTATTACTATTAAATTAGATTAAATTTAGTCTTTGATTTATTTTCATTAAGGTGGTTGTTTACTTTTTATTAGATGTTGTAGATTAGATTAATGTTTATTTTAGTTCATATTTTTTAATTTAGATTTCATGTCTTTTCTTCAGTTTCTTACATTAATTTCTTTTACATTTTTTTAATTATGTTTTAATTTTGAGAGAAATTTATTGTGAAATATATTTATTACTAATTTGAAACTTATACAAATCAAAAAAATTTCCTTCGAAATATTTTTTCTTCCATAATATCTTATCTATTAGACAAGTTAGATCATATCTTTGAAACTTGCTTTATAATTGATATACATTTGAAGTAAATAAATTGATTATATGAATAGTGAGGTTTGATTTATATTTTTATTAAAAACATATATTCCCATAATTATTAAAAAACCATGCAAACCTTAAAAACTAATATTTAATCCCTATAGGTCCTTACTATTAAACTGGTTTGATTCCATCTTGATCATCATGATGGGTAAATGGGTTGATTCATTATGAAAATTTTCACCATCAAAAAATTTGACATCCATGCTAGGGATATTATAAATAAATTTATTTAATTTATTTTTATTTATAATCAATATTTATTATTCTTTACCATTATAGGTTGTCCTCCATCCATCTAACCTAGGTTTGATATTGTTGAAGAGCAAGTTGACATAGTCTTTAATCTTGTTCACTTTGTCTAGTATAATAAACCCCAAGAAATTCATAATATCCTTGATGTTATAAATTATAAATATGATAAATAATGTGATATAGATATAGAGGACATATTTATAATTCAAAATTACTTTCACATTATTAAACAAAATCATTGTATTAAGAAAGAAAGGGAACCAATCTTGGTTTCTAATCATCTTCCTAAAATTAGGTATCTCTCTGATAATTTTATTGAACCTAATAACCCTAATAATCCTATAGATCTTGATAAATATTCCAATGGAAGATCAAACCAAAAATAAAATCACATTAATCATGTGTAATATATAGAATGATAGAGACCAATAAGGAATAAATAATAATAAGGTTTATTCTAGTATTGAAATTGAACAATGAAAAACAAATCCTTAGATTAATGGTAATATAAGTAATATTGGATCAAAAGGAGTATAATAAGATAAAGGATAAAAGGGGGGAAATTAAAATTCCTAATCCAGGGGATGGAAGTGTGAAATCCCCACCTAGAGAAGAGGACAAGATCGAGAAAGATGTAGTTTCTTTGGTGGTGACTAATCAATCTTCTGATAGGGCCCCACAAACTAGTAAAAATACCCACCAAAAATATCATGGGTGTAACATGTCATGGGAAAAAATACCCATAGACCAAGAATAGTTTGAATTCTAGATGAATCCCACCATATAAAATGATGAGAATTGCATTAAAGTCCTAGTTTTTATGGTGGTAAGAGCTAATAATAAACTAGCTAACTACATCCTTTAAAGATTCAACAATTCCACCCCAACATAGACTCCTTTCAAAAGTGGAATTATAATAAATTGAATCCAAAATGTCAACTAGAGGTGGTATCCACATCAACAAACTTATTTCTCATTAATTTTAACATTTAGGAAGATTACTTAAGAGTTCTCACAGAAGACCCCTAGTTCATGAGGAAATCAAATGTTAGCCTTAGGAAATGGAAGGGAGGAATGAATATGATTAGTTTGGCCCTTGAAGATATCTCCATGTGGGTTATACTTCTTGAGAATACCCTAGAATTATAATAAACCTAAGTGATTATGGACATTTCAAAATCACTAAGATATCCCATTACCTTAGATCCTATCACTAGATCAAGAATACGAATGATTTTTATGCACTTCCATGTTTTCATCTTGATAGAAAAGACCCTTATCCATAAGATAAATATAAAATAAACATATAGTGAGTGGTATCAACCCATTGATCATGAAAAATTTGATTCTCTTTACAATAAGTATAACATTATGAGTCACTCATCTAAGGACTATCCTCTAAGCCAACCTAAACCCCATGCCCTACTCATTAAGTCAACTTGAGAAAAACCTCCCTCCATCTCCTCCTCCTCCCCAACCAAGGATATATCCTTGGTTTTATTCCCCCAACATATGCATCCCTCATCCCTAACCCTTACTTCCTACCAAATTAACCCTTATAACTTCATAAGATCCCCTCTATCTAAACAACCCCACCATTCCCATTTCTTACCTTTTCATGTTGACCCCTATTTCCCCCCATTATGACATTTATAATATCCCTCCCATTATATAGGTGATATTTGAGGTGGACTATCCTAGTGAACTCCTCATGGATAGGTTGATGACTCACTTTTCCTCTCCACCCTCATCTCATCTATACCTTGACTAGGATGACTTTGAGAAGATCACTCCTAACATTTATTCAAAAATGTCAAAAGGGTTACTCTAGGAAAAGAATAACCCCAACCTAAATATAATAATGACTTTCCACTGACCACCCTAGGTGGTGGCACAACCTCTCTTATCCCCAAGTCATTGGTTGGAAAAGAAATAATCATAGAACAAGGCTAGTGTTCCAACTCCCCTTAATCAAAGAAGGTGTCAAACCCAAAGAGGATCAATGGATACCCATAAAATCTAGAAGAGGAAGAAAAAATTTTATGTGGGTGAGGTACCAAGATTCAAAGAGAGAACATCCAACCTGGTAGCCTAGATCTAACAAACTGTAAATGAGATATTAAAAAGGAGCCAACAAAACATTCAGGTTAATTCACAAATACCAAAATATAAGCTCATATCATGAACCATAATGGGAATCAACCTTCCCAACAAACACAGGTTGGTCATGAAATTGAGAAAGAAACTTAACCCTTCAATAATAGAACTACAAGAAAAATAGAAGGAATAAACAACACTTAACAACTATAGTAATAAACTATGGTTTAATGCATAACATATCAATGTAAGCTCTTCAAGGGCCTCACGAGGTCCGAAGGTCCTCTAGGATATAAAATTCTTAGAATAAGATATTATATATTCTAATAACCACCATATGGCTATTATGCTCAAAGAAAAAGACAAGGAAGAGTGGATTGTTTCTAACATTTATGCCCCTAACACTAGAATGAGGTAAAAGAAATTATGGAATGAGTTGCTAATGTTTATAAAACAATACTATGATTGTAAATGGATTGTGACTAGAGACTTTAATTAACATTTATATCAATAAAAAAAGAGAGGTAGAGCTTAAGACTTCATAGATAACATGGAAGATTTATTTGAATTCATCACTAGTGATGGGCTCATAGATGTCAAGCTCAAAGGTAACCCTTTTAATTGGTCTAATATAAGGGTGGGGTAGAATCTTATACAAATTAGACTCAATAGAGATTTGGTATCCCTTAATTGGGACTTATAGTTATCCATCTCCCTTTACTCCCTTCCAAGAATTATATTGGATCACAACCCAATTATATTTGAATATGACAAAATTTCTAAAAATAAGAAATTCCCCTTCATATTCTAAATCTTATGGCTACACCACCTAGACATCCATAATGCTATAAAAAATTGGTAGAGGGAACCAATGGAAGGAATGGGCTTGTTAGTTTTAGTCATCAAAAATAAAAGAATTAAAGGGAAATTCATAATCTAAAATAAAGACATTCTAAAGGATATATTCATGAAAAAGAATAATATCAAATAACTATGAATCCTAGAGGAATAAATAGAAACTAATGAAAATGATGAAAATTTGATCAATATTGAGAAAAACCTTTTAATCTCCTTCATTATCTAGATGAAAAAGAGGAAGCCTTATGGAGAAATAAGTCTAGATGCACATGGATGAAATAAGGGGACAAGAACACCAAATTATTCCACCATTCGACATCCAAAATAAATAAATTTAACATGATCTCTAAAATTATTCTCAAGGACTGATACATTTGTAGGGAAGAGGAGGTAATTTATGAACAAATCATTAACCACTTAAAAACTTAGTTAAGATAAATTAAAATTAGTGATAAGTAGGAGAAAGACATTTTACTAAAGAATCTTCCCTCAGTCATCTCCCTGATGGACAATCATGACCTTTACAAACCCTTTTCACCCAAATAAATATGGTAGGTGGTCTTATATATGGAAGGTAACAAAGCCATAGGATTAGATGACTTTCCCCCCTTTTATTCTAGAATTTATGGGACATAATAGACCTTGAGGTGGATGTAGTTGTTTGAAAACTTTTTAGAGTAGGTACAATCCTAAAAGAACTAAAAAATTCCTTATTTCTCCTTATTCCCAAGAAATAAGGATCAAATCAATTATAATAATTTATACCCATACATCTCTTCTCAACAACATACAAAAACACTAGCCACTCTCTTAAAACCCATACTCAAAGGAGTAATTGTATAACAACAAGAGGTATTTATGGTGGGTAGATAAATTATATATGGCATACTAATAGTCCATGAAACTCTACACTCAATTTTTAACTCCACCAAAGTAGGCATGTTCCTCAAAATAGATATAAAAAAATCTTATGACAAATTATCATGGATAGTTTTGGACAAGGCTCTCAACAAGTTTAGATTTGAGGTGGACAAAAAGGGCCTGATCCACAACTACATTTCCACCCCCATGTATTCCATTCTAATCAACAGACTCCCTAAAGAATTTTTTTAGCCAATAAAGGCATTAAAAAAGGAGACCCTCTTTCCCCCTATTTATTTATCCTAGTGGTATAAATTATGGGAAGAAGTATTACAATAGTTAGAAATCAAAGTCTAATTCATGAATTAAAGGTGACATAGAACTCAAATCCAGTCACCCATGAATATATTGTAAATGACACTTTACTTATTGGAGAGGACTCAGTTTAAGAAGCATTAGATTTCAAAGACATTCTTGTGAATTATGAAAATGTTTCTGGCTAATGCATCAACTTCAAAAAAAATTCTACCTTATTCCTTAACACCTTTCCATCCCTCCAAAAAAGACTGGTTGGAATCATAGGATACAAAGTAAACATGCTTCCCTCAACATAACCTTGTATGTCTCTATTTAAAGGTAAAATGTATAAGGAATTTTTGAATACCCTAGTTGAAATAATTTATAAAAAGCTTATGAGATAGAAAGGAACCTTCTTATAATAGGTGGGAAAATTTTATCTATTAAGAACAAAATATATTGAGAGGAGGGTTGAATCATTATATTATATATATTTACTTAATCTTATTTCTTTTATTTAACCACTTAATCACACATTCAAGATATGCAATAAAATTGAAATAATATTATGCACCACACAAGAGAGACTGAGAGAGAGACACCATATTTTTACATGGAAACCCAAAGAGACAAAAACCACAAAGAATAATCTCAAGTATATGAATGATCACCAACTCAAATTACAAAGTTTGAAAGCACCAAATTGTAGGAGGACCAACCCTTTTGCTAAGAACCAACATAACAAATATTTATGATCACCAGCCCATAGGAGCACCAACCCCTCTTGTGTATAAAACAAAACTATCTCTTAATGTTGCTTACTCAACAAATGATATAAATATACAATATCTTTTGCTTTTCTCTTTTAAAAAATAAATATAAACCATGCACACTCTTGCATATTAAAATGACCTTTGGTATTCACCCTTTGTGACCCTTCAATTCTCCTGGAAAATGGCATCAAACTTGCATGACCCTTCATATCCTTGAATTTGAAAAGTCATATGGTGACCATTCATAAGCAAATGCATCCTTTCCTCTTTTGTCTTTATCTTGGTGACTTTTCATATTCCTTAAAGTGTCCATGGAAAAATGTGTCATACCCTCTTTTGTCTTCACACGGTGAATCTTGGAATTCCTCAAAATGAATTTTCATGAGAAAATGCATGCCATTCCTCTTTTGTCTTTACCTCATGAATATTTGACTTCTCCATGGGCCCTCTTTTGAATTATATGCAACTAAAAATATATTCATTAATATTAAATAAATATTAACACACATTAGCCAAGATATGAGTATTAAAAAGACCATTAAATGCAATGAGGCCTTTATCACCAATAATATTAGACCTTTGACATCAATGACAATATTTCCAATAATCTCTCCCTTTGTCATTTATGGAAACCTCAACTGAAATTGCCACATCCTAAAACCTACACATACTACCATCTAAAAAACATACAATAACTCTCCCTTACTATAACAACATGTACCTATTCCTTATACCTATTTCTAAACCTATACATGTACCTATACCTATTTATGTTCTTCTCCCCCTTTGAAATCAAAGGCAAAGGGCCTACTTGGAGCTAACACTTAGCTCCCCCTTAATTAATGCCGAACCTCAATGGTAGGAAGGAAAAGAAATTACTCCCAACTTCTCTTGCAGATACTCAAATGTGTCTTTTGGTAGTGCCTTTGTGAAAATATTTTCAATCTACTCTGGAGTACTAATATATTCCATCTTAACCTATTCATATACAACCTACTCTTTTAAGAAGTGATATCTAATGGGAATATGTTTTTTTCTTGAATGCATCACTGAATTCTTCAAAATATTAATATCACTTATGTTGTCAAAAATAATAGAAATATGTTCATCATATTTTCCATTGATATTTTCTAAAGTTTACTTCATCCAAAGCACTTGAGTACAACACAATACCGCTACAATATCTTTTTCTTCAGCTATAGAAAATGATACTAAATTTTTCTTCTTGCTTAGCCATGATACTAATCTATCACCAAGGAAGAAAGTTCCTCCATTTGTACTCTTTTTGTCATCCAAACAACCTACCCAATCTGAATTTGTATAAGCAACCAAAGTGAAATCTCTACTTTTGGGATACCATAATCCATAATCTAGTGTCCCCTTGATATATCTAAATATTCTCTTCACCAACTAAACATGACTATCTTTTCGAGCTGACTAATATCTTGCAGCCATACCTACTACATGCATGATATGTGGCTTTGATGTTATCAAATATAAAAGACTAACAATCATAAATCTATACAAAGATTGATATGCAATAGGTGAATCTTCATCCTTGCTCACTTTATTTCCTATACACATTGGTGTACCAACTGGTGCACAATCCTCAAAACCAAATTTCTTCCTTGGCATATTTACTTTGAGATATGAAAATTATTTTTTATAAATGAAATATTTACAATCCTAAGAAAAATGATAATTATCCAAGCATATACATCTCAAATTCTTTTTGCATATTATCAATTTCTTTTTTGTCATATTTTCAATGTTTCCTCCAAAAATGATGTCATCAACATATACCACAACAATCAATTGATGCTCACTATTTTGATGTAAAGATTACTATCAACAAATCCTCTCTTGAAACCTTGTCCTATAGGTACTTATCAAGTCTTGTATACCAAGCTTTGGGAGCTTGTTTCAATCCATACAATACTTTATTCAATCTTCATACATGGCTACTAATATTTGAGAGAATAAATCCCTCAGGTTGATCAATGTAGACCTCTTATTCTAGATTCCTATTTAGGAAAGGAGATTTGACATCTATCTGAAACACTTTGAAATTTTTAAATATTGCATATTCAAGAAACATTCTAATAGCCTCTAGCCTTTCTACTAGTGCAAAAGTTTCTTCAAAATCTATTCCCTTAATCTGAGCATATCCTTTATATATTAATCTTGATTTATTCCTAGTCACTTCTCCATTTTCTTTTAACTTATTTCTATAAACCCATTTTGTTCCTATCACATTGTGATATTTTGGTCTCGTCATTAATTCCCAAGTATCATTATTTTCTATCTAATTTAATTCTTCATCCATTTCTTTAACCCAATACTTATCATGTCTAGCTTCTAAAAAAATTCTAGGCTAAATTATGGATAAGAAAGAGAAATTAACTTGCTCAGATTTACCTACCATCATTCTTCTAGTGCAAATTCCTTCATTTATGTCCCCAATTATGTCACTTTCATTATGATTTCTCGTGACATATTTGGATGGAGTTTTGGTGTCCTTTTTTTTCTTCTTATCATCTTCATCTAATTCTTCAAAATCTTACTCTTTGATGATTTCAAGAATGTCTACTAAATCAATGATTCTTTATGTTCCATCTTCTTCTATATTGGCACTTGCACTTTCAACAATTTTCTTGGTTCTTTTGTTATAACATTTATAAGCTTTAATTTGAAATAATAACCAAGAAATATACCTTCATCTATTCTAAATTCACACTTACCAAGTTTTTTATCAGTTCTCTTTATGAAGAATCTACTACCCAAAACTCTAAAATAATCAAGTATTGTTGGTTTATCTTTTCATAGCTCATAAGGAGTCTTGTCACTATTGAATCTCAATAATGCTCTATTCTAAATATGCACTATTGTAGCAACTACCTCTCTCCAATATTTATCTAGTATCTTGGATTCATTTAACATTGTCCTCACCATCTCCTGAACTATTCTATTTCTCTGCTCAACTACTCCATTTTGCTATGGAGTTTTGGCTACTGAATAATGTCTCTTTATTCTATGGTATTCACAAAACTCAATAAATTGATCTGATATGAATTCTCCTCCTTGATTTGATCTTAGATACTTAATCTTCAAATTAGTTTCATTCTCAACTAATGCTTTGAATGTTTTGAAATGTCTAAGAGCTTCTAATTTTTTCTTTAAAAACATTACCCAAGTCATACATGAAAAAACATCAATAAACAACATGAAAATATTTCTTACCTTGAGTACTTTGAGTTCTCATAGGTCCACATAGATCAATGTGAACAAGATCTAGCATCTGAGTGGCTAATTACTCTTTTGTTTTACACCACCTTCTGGCCTACTTTCCATGCTGACAAGGTTCACAAAGTGTGTTGGATGGCTTTTTAATCTTTGGAAGATTTCTGACTACTTGCTTATTACTAATGTTGAAAATATTGTCAAAATTTATGTGTCCCATTCTCTTGTTCCATATCCAACTTTCTTCAATTTGACTCAAGCAACATCTTTAACCTTTGATATCTGATAACATATACAAATTATTGTCTATTCTCTAAGCATCTGGAACCAACACATCTGAATCTTTTCTTCTAATTTCACAACCTTTTGTATAAAAATTTAGTGTGTGTCCCTAATCACACATTTTAATTACACTCAAAATATTATGCTTAATACCTTCTACATACAAAACATTTTTAGTTTTAGTTCTACCATTATCCAAACTTAGTGTACCTTTTCAAATAATTCTAGCAGTAGTATTATATTTAAATTTCACTATACCACCAATGATCTTCTTCAAGGTTAAAAAATTACTCTTATCTCTTGTCATGTGCCTCAAACATCCACTGTCAATACAACATTTCTTTTCTTCATTTATTACATGCAAATCTATCTATACCAACATAGATTTTTCAGGTTGTTTCTTCTACCATGAACCTATTTGAACTTTCTTCTTGATGAATGGAGCCTTAAAACTCTGGTCCTTCTAAACTGACTCGAACATGCTTCTATAGTACCAAGATATGTTTCCAAATTTTTTATACTTAAAACATATTATGGCCTCTTCATTAAAGCCTGATAGAGGAGCAAAAGAGTTGTGGCTTTTGCTTGACTCTACATGACTTTCCTTATCCTTATTTCTAAAATTGTTAGCCCTTTTTCAACATTCTATTTTCTTATGACCATATCCATTATAATAAAAATAATAACCATAAAAATAGGACCTATTTATGTATCTCTAACTTGATTACCTTTTGTATCTCTATTCCCTCTAGCATTCTTTGTTTGAGATGTCTTTTGTATTCTTAACTTCTCTTTTTATTCCCTCTTTTGTAAGAGCTTCATCATAGCTCTTTCCTTTTTCCTTATCTGTGAAAGTAGTAGTCTCCCCTTTCTCTTTTTCAAACCTAATACTTGTCTTATCTAACATTGATCTTTGACTTTCTAATATTTTATTCAACATATTAGTTTTATTCTCAAATTTTGAATCACTAGTTGCTCTATCATTGATTACTTTATTTGTTTGCTCAAGATCTACTTTTAAAGAAGCAGTTTCAATAACATATATTTCACATTCTTTACTTAATTTTTGCAACTGTGCCATTAGATCTTCTTCATTCTTCTTGGCTTCTTCAAAGTGTACATGTAGATCTTAAATTATTTATTTTGACTCCTTTTCATTTTTCTTGATCTGGAGCTTTAATCTTTGATTCTTCTTTTCAAGATATTTTAACTCTTCTAGGGAATAAATGAGTTCTCCCTCTAGATTTACTTCAGCCTCATCTTGTTCTTCTTCTTGATCATCTATAGTTTTGCTTACAAAGGCATCTTCATGTATGGCCACAAATATAATCTCTTATTCTTCTAAATCACTAACTCCACTATCTTTGACTGATCTAAGATCTTTAGAATACAAACTCTTCTTATCGAATCCCTTCTTGAATTTTCCTTTGAAATTCTTTTTTATGTAGACTTTCCTTCTTCATTGTCACCATTGCCCTTATCTAGGCATTTAGCTATAAAACATCCAATATTTACACTATTAAAACATTTAAAAGGTAACTTTCCTTGATATTTACCTGTGCCCTTTTTTGGCTTGTACATCATCGCTAGAACTGTCATTTGATTCTTGAATCTTAACCTTCTCTTTCTTTGATGTCTTAAAAGCAATTTTTGTCTTTAAGGGTTTCTCTTGTTTGGTCCACATCTCATATGCCATAAGAATACCATGTAGCTCATCCATCTTTAGCTTAGCTAAATTCTTCATCTCTTCAATTGCCAAACTTTCACATCATATCTCAATGGTAGAGATATTAAAACTTTTTGTACCACAATTTATTATTCTAACTTTTCTCAAAGACCTTGAATCTGATTAACTATTTGATCAACCTGTAAAATATAACTTGCTATATTTTATTCCTCTTCCATATTTAAACTCTTAAATGGTCTTCTAAAAGTTTGAAGCTTAGCTTGATGAACCTTTCCATCACCTTTGTAAATATTCTCAAGTTTTACCCAAGCTTCATGAGAAGATTTACATTGCATAACTTTAAATTTTTTTGATTCACATAAACCACATAAAACATTATTTAAAGATTTATCATTATTTTCACTTTCCTTCTTTTCTACCAGAGTAGTTACAAGTGTATGTGGCTCTTCCCATTACTCCACCACTACTTACCAAATCTTAAATCCAAGGGCCATAAAATAAGTCTTTATCCTTATGATCCAAAAAGCATAATTTTTACCATCAAGCAAAGGTGCCTTATTTGTATAAAAACCTTAAAGTGATCCATACATCATGCTTTCCCGATCTACCTTCAAGTTGTAAATTTTTTTCCAAAGGAACCTACTTTGATACCAATTTTTAAGCATGAAATATACTGAGAGGGGGGGGGTGAATCAATATATTATGTATCTTTTCCTTAATCTATTTTATTTTATTTAACCACTTAATCACACATTCAAGATATGCAATAAAACTAAAATAATAATATGCACCACACAAGAGAGAGAGAGACACCAAATTTTTACATGGAAACCCAATATGGAAAAAATCATAGAGAACAATCTTAAGTATGTGAATGAGCACCAAATCAAATTAAAAAGTTCACAAGAACCAAATTTGAGGATCACCAACCCATTTTTTGAGCACTAAAACAACAACTATTTGTGATCACCAACCCACAGGAGCACCAACCCACAGGAGCACGAACCCCTCTTATGTATAAAACAAAACTATCTCTCAATTTTGCTTACTCAAAAAATGATAAAACTCTACAATACTCTTGAATATATAAATGGCTTCTCAATCCTTTATTTTTATCTTACCAAATGACCTTTGGCATTCACCCTTTGTGATTCTTCAATACTCATGGAAAATGGCACCAAACTTGCATGACCCTTTGTATCCTTGCATTTAAAAAGTCATATGGTGACCCTTCATAATCAAATGCATCGTTTCCTCTTTTGTCTTTATTTTGGTGAATTTTAATATTCTTCAAAGTTTCCCTTCATGGAAAAATGTGCCATACCCAATTTTGCCTTCACATGGTGACTCTTAGAATTCCTCAAGATGACTCTTCATAAGAAAATGTGTACCATTCCTCTTTTGTCTTTACTGCATGACTCTTTGACTTATCCATGGGCCCTATTTTGACTTATATTCAACCAAAAATATATTCATTAATATTAAATAAATATTAACACACATTATCCAAGTTATGAATATTAAAAACACCATTAAATGTAATGGGGCCTTTATCACCAATAATGCTAGACCTCTGACATCAATGACAATATTTACAACATTATCTACTAAAAATTTACTTAAAATGCATCCATGTCTACCTTATTAATTTTTTATAAAATCCCAAAAAAATTGATGATAGAATTGAGCAGATCCAAAAAACTTCCCTGTGGAGGGGCATCAAAGAAAGATTTTGATTCCCATTGGTAACTTAGGATAAATTTTTCCTCCCTAAGGTATTTAGTGGACTTGGTGTTGGAGAGATATCATTGATGTCATGGTTATGTCATAGAGGTGTCTTGGTGAGTGGATGAAGTACTTTGATAGCCTAAGTAACCATGATAAAGTGTGTAATGTGCTTGTCCTAGTGTATTTAAAAGAGGCTTGGTTGTTCTTCAATTTTGGCTTGATTAAAGATGTTCAAGGATGAGGATGCTAATTTAATCATGTGGAATGGGTCATATTAGTGTTCAAGGATTATTTTAAAGATTTTTTGCATAAGTCAAATTCATTTATGAGTCCATAGTTTTCATCTAGATAGTTTGGGTTTAGTGGTAGAAAATCTAAGTAGGTAGTTTGCTAATGTCACCATTACCACATGTGGATGATTTAGGGGGATTTGGTCATATGATTGTGATAATATTAGTCAATAGTTAATATTATATAAATATCAAGTCATGCACCTAAGCAAAATCAAATATATGTGGGTGCAAAGTTAGGCACCTAGGCATTTTGATAGTGTTTTCCCATAGCCAAATTTACTATGTGGCAAGAAAAGCCAAGCAAGAATTTTGATGATGGCATATATAATATGTGTGGATGTTTCAAAATAATATGATAATATGGGTTTGTTTATTTTTAATCCTAGTTTATGTTTATAAATTTTAGGTCATGTGCTAAAGCACATCAAAATATGTGCATGTTCAAAATTGTCCTTCTAGACAAGTTTTTGACATAGTTGGCCGTGTGGCAAAAAAATCTAAGTGATAATTTTGATATCATTATATCTCACACATGTGAGGTTTATATGAGTAGTTTTTCACATGGTCAGTTTATCTTATGTGAGGAGATCATATGGTCAAAATTTTAGATCATACAAGTGAGCAAGGTAAAAGTTATTGAGGTTCAAAGTTGGCTTCTCAAATAGATTGCAATGGTCCCTATACTTAGTAATTTTTACAAGAGTTAAAGTTGAGGACCAAATGGAGATCCAAATATTTATGGGAAATCATACAAATTTATCTAATAGTGTGTGTTGATTTAAAGAGATCAAAGTTATAGTTTTTTAACACTAAGTAAAGGTAAAAGATAAGGATGTAATGGTGAGTGGGTGTTTGTATAGATTGATCAAGTGGTCACCATTATAAGATAAAGAACAATATGATCCAAAGAGATTGAAGATTAAAATTTACTCCAAGATGTTAGGAAAAAGTGATATGGTAGGAATTTCTCAAGGTTTACACTGAGCAAAGATAAAAGATAAGGATCTAATGGTTTGCATTTTATCATGCATTTGAGATCAATGAAGCATAGTAATTTAAATTGGTAAACCTATTCAAAGTTTAACATCTTAAAATTTTGATATCCTTAAAATGATATTGATGGAGTGTGTTTGGCCAAGATAAGTGAGGACACAAGATGATAATAAAGTGGTCAAGGTTTAACTATGACCATTGGCATTTGAATATTCAAATTTGGAAAGGGAAAAATGAGAGCTTTGTATTTTTCTTATAACTTTTGATCTAGGACAAATTTAATTGACTGAGATTAAGTAAAAGTTGAAGAGGACTCCATAAAACATATATATAACCTAGTTATAAGGTTTAAATGTTTATACAATCAAGTTTATTGATCTCCAGAGTTAACTGTGTTCTATAAGTAACTTGAGAAGGATAATCAAGCTTATTTTGATGATGTTTAGATGGTTCTTGATGAATTATCTATTAGAGAGTATTTTAGACTCCATGAGAGTGGTATTTATGTATTTTTTATGTTTTACCAACTCATATTTAGTATGAACAAAGAATAATAAGTTGACTGTGTGTTTGTTCATGATGTTCTTGTGTACAATGCTAATGTTTGAGTAGATCATGCATACATAGAGGTGATAAAAAATGAATATATAATTTAAGGATATTTAAGGGTTCATGTGGAGTGAAATTATGTGTTTTTCTAAGGTATTTTGTTCTTAATTTTCTGAATGAATTTCTAAAGAAGTGAATAGGTCTCCATGAGACCTATAAGGGTTAGTAAGGACTATTTAAAAGGTATAGTTGCTTAAGTATGACCAATATATGTTATGGACAAAATTGAGGAATTTATTGATCCATGTATTTTTGTGAAAGAAGGCTTAAAAGTTAAGGCAAGTCTAATTTCCAACCAAGAAATTTATAAGCATGAAGGCTTTATAAATAGTGAAACCAAAGGAGATGGTTTCTAGGCTTGTGAGAGTGGAGTAAGAGCAAAGAGTGAAAGAAATAAGAGAGGTAGTGTGCCCAATGGATGATTTGATGAACTAATCAGATTAAGGATTGTGTGTATGACCTATATGTCTTAATTATGATGACAAAATAGTGCTCTTTTAGGTTGAGGATGAGTTAAGTGTAAAGTGATCTAAAAAGCAACTTAAGATGCATTATGAGTGTGTGAAGAAGTAAAGGAGGTTGTGTTATCATAGGTCCATCATCAGGTGTAGGAGACATCAATTCAAAAGTGGAGGTGTTCACTTAAAAGTGGGTCTAAATGAATTGACCTTCCTTAAGGGTATTTGTTCCTTGTGAAATATGTGTTTCACTAAAATACATATGGTCAGGAGGATATGATCAAGGTTTGTCGATCTAAAGGAGTTGATCAATCTCTTGTTTATAATTTATTATAGGACATTAGTCCATGTGTTACAGGATTGAGAGTGGGTTTTATTCCCCATGAGTGTTTTCCATGAGAACTATGTGTTATGTATTTTAACTTGTGTATGCTTTAAATGAATGATCTTTCTTGTTAATGTTGCTTGATCAAGTTGATATATGTTGATTGTTTAATATTTTGAAAGGGATGCAATTGTAATTAAAATATTAGGGCTCACTAATTCACCCCTCCTCATGATTTTACCTCTAATAATTGGTATCAGATCATGTCTTTTGGTAAAGGCTTGACATCTTAAAGGTGATCCAAGGTACAATATGGGTAGTCATCCTCTTTTTCTCTACTAAGTAAGCATTGATTTTCAATGGATCCAATTATGCTTTTTGGAGTGAAAGGATGAGGACATACATTATGTCCCTAAGGTTTGATGTATGGAAATATATTTTGGATGGTTATGTTGCTCTTACCATTCCTCTATTTAGTGTTGCAGACAAGAAGTTATTTGAGAACAATTTCAAGGCAATGAATGATATTAATTATGGTCTTTCAGAGACTGAATACACCAAGGTAATCCATTGTAAATCTACTAAAGATATATGGGAAAAAATGCAAATCATTTATGAAGGATATTGAAAGGTAAATCTTGATAAGTTTTAGACTCACATAAGGTAGTTTGAAAGTCTCAAGATGAACAAAGAAGATTCTGTGACATCCTTTCTATAGATAATTGATGAGATTGTGAATATCATTAGAGGTCTTGGAGAGAAACTTGAAGAAGATAATATAGTTCAAAAGGTAGTAAGGTCCCTATCCCTCAAGTTTGATCCTAAAGTATTTGTTTTATAAGAAAGTCAGGATCTGACTCAACTGAAGTTGGATGAACTGCATGGCATCCTTACTGTCTATGAGATGAGGAAGAATGATGATATAACATCAAAGAAAGAAGCAACTTTCAAGACTGAAATGAATCCAAAGAAGAAATTCCAAGGTAAGAAACCCAAAGAGGGTGTAATTTATGATATAGATGAGGATGAACTAATTTATTTGATTTTAGGTAAATTAATAATAGGTTAAAGCAAATATAAAGGTAAACTACCCCTAAAATGCTTCAATTATGGTGAGATAGGACATTTTTCTAATAAGTTTCCTCATAAGCATAATAATGATGATGAAGAATAACATGATCAAGGTCATGATGATGTAAAGAGATCATTGGAGTTAGATAAAATAAAAAAGTGATTCATAAGGTTTGACAACAAGAATAAGTACTTCAAGGACAAGAAGAGTCTCTACACTAAAGAAGAATATAGCTCATTATATGAGAGTGAAGATAGTGAATCAGAGTATGATCATGAAGATGATGGTCCTATTGAAAATGAATCCCTATTCATGGTTGAATAATGTATCTTCTCACATCAAAAGGAGTCTGCTTGGAGTAATTCAAATGATGATAAAGATGAGGTGGAATATGAGACTATTTTGACAAATGCTCTTGAAGAACTAAAGATTGAAAAGAAGATTAACAAGAAGATGAAGTCTCAAATCAAAGAAAACGAGGATAAATTCAATGTATTTAAGGAAATAATAAATTAATAGGCTAAGGAGCATGAAGATATGGTTAAGCATCTTAGTTGTCAATCAAAAATCAAGTCTAAAAGCCTAAAAGCTAAAGAAGATCAATGTGCAAGGTATATAATTGAAAATGAGTCATTGAAATCTGAGTTAGTGAAGATATCTAGTAAGGTAATGTTATTTTTTATATTTGGAAAGAGCTCAAGTGATCTAGAAAACATTTTAAATGATAACAAACATGCAAGTGATAAGACTAGTCTTAGATACAAATAAGAACTAGAGATTGCAACTCAAGACAAGATGAAGACTAATGTGAATAAGGAAAATTAGCCTTTGAAGACAAATTATTAGACAAAGAATGATGGTGAAAATATATTGAAGATAAATTAGATTAGATAGCCAAATGTCATGAGGTATGCAAATTTTAATGGTTATTTTTATACTTGAAATCAATTTGGGCATATAGCTAGAGAATGTAGAAGACCTATTAAGAATGAGTTTGCATGGGAATATGATGGGGGTAATCATTAAAAATGAATAAGAAAGGTTGAGTGATTAAACTATGAAAATGTGGGATACTTTGCAAACCATTATTTGAACAAGGTAAGAAAAGATAAGTTTCCATCAAGGAGTATGGTCTGCTACAACTATGAACAGAGAGGTCACATTGCTATATTCTACAAGCAAAGGTCTACAAGTTAGAATAAGTTTAATTAGGATCTAAGAGTGTAAGGAAAAAGGAAAGTTGACTCATAGAAACTAAAGGTTGTAAGTGTGAGTCATGATGATATTATAAGTCTAAGTAATCTATTTGCTATGATGGAAAATGCTTTAGAAGGTGAAGAATGCCAAGATCTTTCATTGACTACACTAAGGTACTGGTTAAGGCTAGTCCTAAGATATATATGGATACGAGGTTCCAAGCTGCAAGGTTGTTTCTTCAAAAGAAAAGGTATATCAAGATTCCATAGTTTCTCCATGTGTTGTCAATCCTATCTTAGAAGATAAGGATAATGATATAAAAAAATGAACTAGTTGTCATACTTTAGACTAAAGAGAAGAAGAAAAAGAGCAAGAAGTATTATATCTATAATAGGATTCTAGTGGTTATTGAGGAGATGTGGGCCACTCCTAGATTCACTTTGTTTTAGAGCATTATGGTGCAAAGGATATCTCTATATATGATCTTTAAGATACTCCTTATAGTGGATAAATAAGTGTTTCTATGGTGTTCTTCAAATGGTCCTATAAGGCTAGAGATAAGTGTTTTCAATTGGAGAAGGTATGTCCAAGTGGAAGATATGTTGTGGTGATGTCATAGCTATATATGGTCAATTTGTAGGTCCAAAAATGGGTTATATGATATATGGATTCCCAAATATGTGGAAACTCAAATCTTAGTCCATAAGTGTGTGATGGGCGTTTCTAGGTGTGCAAGAAGTTTTAGATGTGTGCATTGACCAGAAAGAAGTTTGTTGAGTCTAATTATTTTGAGATTCTAGGGTTTTAGGATTTGATAGAAAAGTGGTTTGCCTTATGAGTTGAGGTTTGTATCTTCTTAATAGGTTTAATGGTCCAAATGGGTTATCAAATGAAACTTCACAGATATCTAAAGGCTTGTGGTTTCCAAGTTATTCTTGTTTTTGTCAAAATAGAGGCCTAATTAGCAATTAAGTTTTTGAAGTATGTTGCATACGATGATATAGGTGATGAAAAGTGGTGTGCTTGAGGGTTCATATAAGATTTATCTAGTTATGAGGTTTTAGGTCTTGAAGATATGTTTACTAAAATTTGTGGGCTCTGCAAGTTCCAAGTAGGGCTACAAGAAGTCTAAATAAGCCTAGTGTGAAGATTTGATGTTTTGCCTAGTTTCTCTAAAAGAGAAAGGAATGAGTATTTTGAGGTGAGTTATAAGGTTTGTTTAGAGTATGTTTCCTATTTGGTGAGTGGCATGAAGTTCTGTTGATGTTTCTTATAGTTCTTTGAGAAAGAAGGGTTGTAAGCATGTATAGTGGTTCTTTATGATGTGTGGAGATATGAAGATGCTCCAGAGGTGAAATGGCCCATATATCTTAGGGGGAATCCATCTAAAATATTTTATTATTACTCAATATTAGTTAGTTCCCACTTTGTCATTGTGTCAAATGGGGAGAAAGTTATTATTGTGAGAGTGCTTGAAGAGAAAGTAGGTGAGCTGAATGATGTTTGTTGACATCAATGACAAAGTGGGAAATTGTTGGAGAGTTGTTAGTGATTTCATGGTGATATCATAGAGTTTTACTAGTGAGAGGATGAATTTATTTTATATCCTAATTAATAATGACAAAGTGTGCAATGTGCTTGTCCTAGTGTGCTTAAAGGAGGCTTAGTTGATCTTCAATTTTGGATTGATTAGAGATGTTCAGGGATGAGTATGGTGATTTGAGAATGTGAAATGGGTAATTTTAGTGGTCAAGGATGATTAGATAGATTGTTTTCATGAGTGGATTTCATGTAGTATTCCATAGTTTTCATTTAGATAGTTTGGGTTTAGTGGTAGAAATCTAAGTAGGCACTTTGTTGACATCACTATTGCCACATATGGATGAGTCAAAGTGATTTGTTAACATGGTTTTGATCACACTAGTACCTAGTTTATATGTGATAAATATTAGGTCATGTTCATAATCACAGTCAAAGATATGTGGGTGCAAATTTGGGCTCCCAAGCATTTTGACAGTGTTTTCCCATAGCCAAATTTGCAATGTGGTAAAAAGAGCTAAGTAAGTATTTTGATGATGGTATATCACACATTTTTGGATGTTTAAAAATAATATGATCATATGGGTTTGTTAATTTTTGAGCCTAGTTTATTTTAACAAAATTTTATGTCATGCAATGAAGCGCGTCAAAAGATATGCATGTTCAAATTTGGTCTTCTAGATAAGTTTTTGACATAGTTGGCTCTGTGGTAGAAAAATTTGAGTTAGAATTTTAATATCATTATATCCCACATGTATGAGGGTTATAAGAGTAGTTTGTCACATGGTTGGTTTCTCCTATGTGAGGAGATCATATGGTCCAAATTTGATATAATACGAGTGAGCGAGGTAAGATTTATTAAGGTTCAAAGTTGGCTTCTTTGATAGATTACAATGGTCCCTATACTTAGTTGTTTTTAAAAGAGTTAAAGTTTAAGACCAAATGGATATCCAATGATTCATGGGAAATCATATAGATTGATCTAACAATACATGTTGAGTCAAAAAGGTCAAAGTGATAGTTGTTTAACGTTGAGCAAAGGTAAAGGGTGAGGATCTAACAATGAGTGGGTGTTCATAAAAATTGATCAAATGGTGAGAATTATAAGATAAATATCAAGATGATCCAAAAAGATAAAAAATGTAAATTTTCTCTAAGATGCTAGGAAGTGATTTAGTTTTAATGTTGAGAAAGATAAAAGATAAGGATCTAACGGTTCATGTTTTACCATGTGTTTGAGATCAATGGAGATTAATAAGTCAAAGTGGTCAACTTGTTTAAAGTTTAACATTGTTAAAGTCAGAGATCCTTACAATAAGATAGATGGAGCATGTTTGACCAAGTTGAGTGAGGAAATGAGATGATAACAAAGTGGTTGAGGTTTAACTATGACTGTTGGCATTTGAATATCCAAATTTGCAAAGGGAAAAACCAAAACTCTATATTTTGCTTATAAATTTTGATCTAGGATGAATTTATTGGAGTAAAAATAAAATTTGAAGAGGAATCCATTATGAATCAATAAAACCTAGTTATAAGGATTGAATGTTTATACAATTAAAGTTATTAAGCTCCAAAGATGATTATGTATTTGATTGTGTTTAATAAGTCACCCAAGAAGGATAATTGATATTGTTTTGATGATTTTCAAATGGTTCTTGATGAATTAACTATTGGAGAGTATTTTAGACTCCATGAGAGTTGTCTATGTGTATTTTTGATGTTTTACCAACTCATATTCAATATAAACAAAGGCTAATAATTTGACTATGTGTTCGTTCATGATGTTCTTGGTTAATGTTTGACTAGATTGTGCATACGTAAAGGTAAAAAAAAATGACTATAATCATTTAATGATGTTTAATGGGTCATGTGTAGTGGACCTATATGTTTGGATATGGTATTGTGTTCTTAATTTGCTCAATAAATTGATAAAGAAGTTAATAGGTCTCTATGAGACCTATAAGGGCTAGTAAGGCCTATTTAAAAGGGATAGTTGCTTAAGTGTGACTCATAGATGATATGGCCCACCTTGAGGAATGTATTTATCCATTTATTTTTTTGAAATAATCCTTAAGGGTTAAGTCAAGTCTAAAGGCCAACCAAGAAATTGATAAGCATGAAGGCTTTATAAATAGTGAAACCAAAGTAGATGATTTCTAGGATTGTGATAGTGGAGTAATAGTAAAGAGTGAAGGAAAGAATAAAGGTATGTGCCCAATGGATGAGTTGATGAGATGAGTATATTTAGGACTATGTGTAAGACTTGTAGGTCATAATTATGATGATATAATAGTGGTATTACAAGTTGAGGATGAATGAAGTATAAAGTGATCCAAAAGGCAACTTTGGATGCATTATGAGTGTGTGAAGAAGTAAAGGAGATTGTGTTATCAGAGGTCAATAATTAGGTGTAAAATACATCAATTCAAAGTTATAGGTGTTCAATTCAAATGGAGTCTAAAGGATTTGATCTTCCTTAGGGTTAGTTGTTCCTTATGAAACATGTGTTTCACTAAATACCTTTGGTCATGAGGATATGATCAAGGTTTGTTGGTCTAAAGGAGTTGATTAATATATTGTTTGTAATTTATTATAGGATAGTAGTCCATGTGTTATAGGATTGAGAGTGGGTTTTATTCCCTATTAGGGTTTCCCACAAGAACTATGTGTTATGTGTTTGATCTTGTGTATGCTTTAAATGAATGAGCTTTCTTGTTAACATTTCTTGATCAAGTTGATATACACTAATTGTTTAATATTTTGAAAGGGTTGAAATTGTAATTGAAATATTTGGGCTCACTTATTCACCCCCAGTGATTTTACCTCTAACACTTGGATTCAAAAGAGTAAAAAGAATGAATCAAGTCATAATTTTTAAATTTAGGTGGAAAATTATGAAGGAAGAAAACCACTAGACCAGGATCATCAAATAAAAATATCTAGAGAATAATGAGGAAGGTATTTCTATTTGGGAAGGGCCCATGAATGGCTCTAATTTTGGACTATCATCTTAATCACAAAGGATTTTATGAATAAAGGATGCAAATGATTGGTCAAAAATGGAAAAATGGTGGATTTTTGGGAAGACCCCTATCTCTCTACCTCCCCTCTAGTTTCCCAAACCCTTGTAATACTCTCAAGGAGAATTTTAAATAAACTATTAGCCTCAAGGTTAAATATTATTAGGTTTAATATGATAGAATAAAAAATTAGGATACTTTACCTAAAGTGTCTGAAAATAAGGAAATTCAACATGGAAATTACCAACCTCAACTCCCAAATTTAGTAGATACACATAGCTATATTCTCAAAATAAGATGCACTCTTATATCCAGTAAAAGATAATGGAGAATACAAAGTCAAATCAGGCTTCTTATCCAGCCTAGATCAATTGGAAGACTAGTGTTACTATTAAAACATTTGGGTCAAACACCTTAGTCCTAAGGTGAACATATTTTTTATGGGTAATAACCCCAAAAAGCCATCACTATTGATAATATTTAAAAAGGGGGAATGACCATCCACAATAGGTTTGTCCTTTATAAATCAATGTTGGAATCTATAAATCATATATTTTGAGAATGCATGTTCAAAGCCCAAAATTGGAATCTCCTTATTTAGCATTTCAACCTTTCCTAGGTTAATCCTAGTTCAATATTGGACCTCATAATTCAATATAAACCCCATGGAAACTTCCCTCTCTGGCCTTCCTCTAGTTCCTTTCACTCCCCCACTATTTTTAGCTCATCTGGTTTAAACAAAATGCCTATTTTTTTAGCTATAAACACTCCAACCTCTTGATTTACTTCAATTGACTATTTTATACCATCATAAAGGATTAGAATATGGTAGTTAGGAATGATAAATTAGGAGCTTATGAAGATAAACATGTCATTAACTATAAGTGTAACCTCATAAACCCTCCTACTAGACACTTTATAGACAAAAAACTCAATAAATGGGACTACCCCTTGGTGTGATGGCTAAATATATATTTTGATGGAGCATATAAAATAAATCCTAGTAGAGTAGGGGGAGGATGAGTCATTAGGGATGAGTCATTTATGGTAACTATAGACTATACCTATCTTATGGGAATCCAATCCAACCATGTTGTGAAAGTAAAGGCTAATTTTTACAGCATTCAGCTTGTGGCCCAAATAAACATACCTAAGCTAGACATTATAGGAGACTCATTCAACATCCTTAACACACTCATGAGAAAGGTCCAACCTTCAAACACAATCATCGAAATAATTGTTAATTCCAAATGTATCCTCCACTCAAGTGATTATAACATCTCCCACATATTATACAAAAGCAACAAGGTGGTAGACACCTTGGAAAACATGGTATTACTCACACAAACTTAGCCACATGGACAAGACCCCACAACATCCCCTTGTATCCAACCCTTGTTAGATAATGATGTAAATATACAAGTTATATAGGCTTATACTAGAGATGCATGTGAGAGCATCAAGAATTATTATAAAAAGGCTTAATTTCACTTTGTGTCATGATAATGACATGAATTTTGAACTCAATGGTGTAATACGTCATTTTAAAAAGGCTTATTATAGTAGTTATGGAATAAAATAAAACATTAGAATTTTGATTTGCTACTTATCCCACAACATCCTTCAGCACAATTAAAAAAATAGAAAAACCATCATGGGAGGAGATAGGGACTACTATGAATAAATATCTTGCACTAAATTTTAGGCCAATTGCAAAGTTTGGAGGAAGTTGCAAAATGGTAGAATAATGGAGTTCATACTAAGTATAGAAGGGCTAGATGAGATTCTTCCTAGATATTTTGTGGTGGGGTGGAATCAGTGGCATGTGACCTTTAAGTAGGTTACTATGGAAGTTTTTTATGAACTCATATGGGAATTTACCAAAATGACATGTGATGGCATGAAGGCCTTCAAATATAAATGGTGAAAGTAGGAGCTAATGCAAACATTCTTCTAGATAGATACCATCTACCACATAGATAAGAATGGCTTCCTAAGGTCTGACCTTCCATGTATATGGCCTAAATTCTACCTATAGGTAATGCATTAACTTACTCTATAAGGTGAATTTTCCCATATTTTTTCACACCACTTATTGTTGAACCACTTTAAAGGCCATAGGATTAGTCTCCCATACTATCTATTCATATCTTTTGAATCCACAGTCCTAACTATTAGCCAAAATTTGGCTACTATTACCTAATTTCAAGAAAAACTTAATATTCATGCCTTATGGCCTAGTTCATCACCCATTCCATTCTTTATAAGGTCTTAAAATGGTCTTTCTAAAGTCTTATTAACATAATTTAAGGTTAATTTGACAAGATTAAGGTAATGGCTTGTCTTTGTCTTATATTAGTCTAGTATTCACCATGGTATGAAAAGGTGGTTCCAAAATGTGTCATAGGTCCTTAGGTTTCTCTTCAAGTAATATTACCCATTAATCACCTTACACAAACATTTCACATATGTTTTGAAATATTAATGTTATTTTGTAAAGTTTAAGGTAAGAGTCATGTAAGAGAAATGTGTTTTTAGTTAAATACAATGTATGAAAAAGCTATTAAAGATGAATTATCTATAAAACATACTTTTATAATCTTTTTATGTAGTTATATTACTACCATACATGTCATTAATGTCAGACTATATCGGTTTTACATGTTCAACACCCAAATGAGAGATAATCATTATTTTGTAGGTAGTTATAGGCACTTGTATTGAATTGAATTATCTAATTTTAGATGAAAACATATTCATAGTGTTTATTCAACTCCAATAGGTCATATCCATGGATATAAATATTTTACAAGCCTTAAAAGTCCAAAATTTGCATCAAAATCCCCATTAACCTCTTTCCAGATTAGCAAAGGGAAATTTCATAAGCTCGATATAGATAGAGGAGAGATATTCATGGTCTAAGTTTATAATCATAGGAAGGGGGCCTAATGGCATTCATTTTTATTTCATTTTTTCTTATATTGGTTCCTCCATATTTATGAACAATCATTAAGACCAATAGGTGGTCTTAAACCCCACATGCTCATTTTTGTTCAATTTTCATGCAATTTATAAATTGTTAGATCATGGTATGAATTTTTAAAGGTATTTATGGCTATTTAAAACCATTTAAAACACTCCTCCATTAGGTTCACATGTGTGAACAACTAGGCATCAAGAAGAACCTCCATGAGAAATTGGTTACGTGTTTACACTAAAAGTTTTAGAAGTCCCTAAGAGAATACAGGGTCTATAAGTGATGTTTTATATTTAATAATGATGTTATCATACCTTATTTAGTTTCCTAAAGGTTTTAAATGTGTTTTTATTTCCTACCAAATCTAAAGGCTTGAATTAAATCCATCCTAGGTAGTATATCTTCATGGTTTATAGACCTGAGTAAATAGTGTTGATGTTTTGAAGTTATATTATCTAATGAAAATATTAAGAAAATTAAGATAAGGTGTATAAAAATTATAATAAAAATTAAAAATATTCTAAACACTCCCATAAATATAATTGAATTGTAAAGAATACCATGATCATGTATCTCAAACATGACTGTGTATAGTCTACAAGGTAGAATAAAGAAAAGATAGATTATGAGGTGAATGGAAGACCTAATAAGTCATATAAATCATAAAAATTGAAAATATGAATATAATTCCATGAATTTATTCTTGATCACTAAATTTTATAAAGATCAGGTAGATGATTCTACTTCAAGTTGTAGTTAAGAGCAAATAAATACACACCTGTAGCCAAAGGATAGTGCACAGGCCTTCCAAACATATAAGTGAACTAAAGGTGATAATATTAAAATTTGAAGTGTTAAATTATGGTATAAAAATCATGAATAAATATATGAAATAGTGTATATTTTTATTCAACACTAATATAGTTAAAAATTCATGGCGAAGAGACGTAAAATGTCAAAAGGACACCTACATGCTTGTTAGTAAGTAGAGTTGGGAAAGACAAACTTGTAGGGTAAAAATGAAGGGGTAAGATAGTGGTATAGGTAATAAATATAACATATAAGAATTTAATCCCTCCTAAAAACTTTATAAGTCCAAATCCAACAATAAAATATCAAACACCTATATTCACTCAAGCCACTAACACATACAAGTCTATTGGAGTAAATCAAGTTAGTTTTAAAACTTGAGAGAGAGGATGCCATTTTTATAGAGGAGTTGGTATTTATGTGTTTATTAAAGGTGATAATAATCACTATAATTAAAATATAGACTCAAAAGAGGATCAGAATAGAGTGCTAAAATAAACTTACTTTGATCCCTACCATCACACAGTTAGGTCTGTATACTCTTGATGAAGAGAGATTCCTTTTTGGTTTGAGGGAGAAAATATATTTTAAGGATAAAGTTATATAAAAATGAATATTTAGTGTTATAATGACACATATATATTATTTATAGTGCCAATAAAAAAGTTGTCAAGGTTTGATAAAACCATTTATGTTTGGTAAGATTAAACCCACATAGTCAAGAATGTCTGTAAAGTGGTTAAGATTTTGTTTGATTGAAGGTGAAATGAATACATAAATGACATAATAAGGTGATTAATACTTTAATGGAACATTATATGAAGTTTTAAACCCATTCAACAATAATAAATAGCTCAAATACAAGATTCTAAGGTCAAACTTGGTAGTTTTCTTATAAACCCTAACATCAACCAATGAAGGTTGTAGGTGGTTTAATGAATATAAAGGGAAGGAATAATATTTAAGTAGGTAAATTTTAATGATAAAAACCTCATTGAGGTGTTTGGAATCAAATCCAAGATCCCAAATGGCATTTTCAAGACTCATCTCTCTATTGGCCTCACCAAAAGCATTCTACCTAGCATGAGAGGCACCTTCTCAAGATTGGAATAGTAAAAAAAAGTTGAATTATATATGTTAGGGGAACTTTCCCACTTTTTATTTTGTAAATTTTTTCATTGATCAATGCCCCAGGCTATATGAATCATCGCTAAGATGATAGGCACATTTTTAGTTGCCAAGAAGACTAGTAATGACTATTGAGAGAGATTAGCTTCCAAAGTTCTTGATATATATTGGATTTAACTTAAAACCACTTTTAAATAATTCCTCACTCTAGGAATAGTATCACCATGACACTTGCTTGTAATTTCACCTATACAGACTCATTAAAAGTTGTGTTTTTGTGAATTTTAGGGCTAAAAAAAAGGTATTTGACCTCATAGACACATGAAAATAATTGGAGAGGATGTATTTAAGTGTATTATATCCCCTTAGGCACAAAAAATTACAAATGTAACCTTGAAAGTTCTCTTATAGGTCTGATTGTTGAAGGCAATGTGAAAAAGACTTGTGAAAGGCTAGGTTTTTTGGCCATTGATGGTTCACCTATCTACATAGGGTATAAAGTCCTAAAAAATGACATGGAACATTATAATAGGATTGGAAAATTTAATAAAACACTTATTTTTAGTTTCACATGTGTGAGAGAATATTAGATCCAAAGCTCAGTTTCTAGGCCTAGAGGCCTAATTAGAGAGGGAAAATGGGTTAATAATTACACTTACACTTAGGGTTGGGTCATGAAACTAGGTAAATAGATATAAAGGAATATTGGGTACTCAAATAAATTCTTAATTTTACAATATGTTTCATACATTGTCATACACAAGGAGATTTGTGTGTTTTCAATGCTACAAGGAATTAAAGGCTAATGAGAGCTTAAGGTGAAAAATCAGGTCATGGTGAGTGTTTTATGGATATAAAAGAGTTATTTCAGGTCTATTATGATTTATATATTCCTTTCAAGGAGATATATTTCACTAGTCAATATGAAATCAAGATTTGACACTTACAAGCAAGGAGAGGCGTAGTAAAGCCAAAGGAATTTCAAGCTACCTAAATAATTATTTGATGATCACCACTAAGATATAAGTTTGGAGAGATATTAAGTAGATGAAGGGTGTTCAATAGGAATTAATAATACATTAAATGTGATTTAATGACCAAGAATTCCATGTGTCATTCCTTATAAGCCAAGAGATGAGTAGTTTGAAGAAGACACAGGTCTCAAGCAAAATTTGAAATTCCTACACCATTTAGAAGAAGAGAATATTAAAAAGAGAAAAACATATAATTAAATATCTCATATTAATTTTTACAAATCCATTATTTATTTTAACTCCTTCTTGACACTTGGCATGACTCAAAATTAGTTATCCTATGAGATATTTTGAAGTTAGTGTTGATGTTTTGAAGTTATCCTATATAATGAAAATCCTAAGACACTTAAGATAAGGTGTATAAAATTTTGAATAAAACCTAAAAATATTCCAAAAACTCCCATAAATCTCATTTAATGGTAAATAATACCATGATCATGTATCTCATACATGACTATTTATAGTCTACAAGGTAGAATAAAGAAAAGACAAATTATGAGGTGAATGGAAGACCTAATATATCATAGATATAATAAAGATGGAGAATATGAATATAATTAAATAAATTTTTTCTTGATCACCAAAGTTTCTAAAAATAAGTAAGATAAGACTACTATAAGTTGCAGTCAAGAGCAAATAAATAGACACCTACAACTAAAGGACTATGTACATGCCTGCCAAACATAGTAGTGAACTAAAGGTGATAATATTGAATTTTAAAGTGTTAAATTATGGTTTAAACATAATAAATTAAGATATTAAATAGTTTATATTTGTCTTCAACACTAATATGGTTCAAAATGCATGGTGAAAATGCCTAAAATGACACCTATAGGCCTGTTAGTAAGCAAATTTTGGAAAGGCACACTTTCAGGGTGAAAATGAAGGGGTAAGAGAGTGTTATAGGTAAAAAATAGAAAAAATAAAGCTTATATACCTATTATAAACTTTAAAATTCCAAATACAACAATAAAATATCAAACACCTATAGTCAATTAACCCACTAACACATATAGGTCTACTGGAGTAAGTCAAGCTAGTTTTAAAACTTAAGAGAGGGGATGCCAATTGTATAGTGGGTTTTGGGTTTAGGTGTATAGTCAAGGTGAAAATAATCACTATAATTAAAATATAAACCTAAAATAGGATCATAATAGATTCATAAAAAGACTTACTTTGAGCCCTACAGTCACACAGTTAGGCTTATATACTCTTGATGAAGAGAGATGCCTATTTAGATTGAGGTAAAAAGTACTTGGGAAGGACAAACTTTTATTTAAATAAATATTAAGTGTTATAAGACACCTATATATGATTTATAGCTCCAATAAATATTATTTAAATCTTTGATAATTGTATTCATGTAAAATGTAAAATTTGGTTACTTGAGTGTGGCTAACGACACCTAATCCATAGGTCTTCCTACTTTCTTACACAACCTTCATAGGATTTTCTTTCACTGATTACCAATCAGCCACAAACTTCTAAACTTAACCCTTACAAACCCAAGTATCTCTTTAAGGCCTAGATCCATCTGCTTAGGTCTTGTTCCCTATAGACAATAATGCCTAATTTAGACAGGAGTACTAAAACCTAGGGTGTCCTATTTTTGACACTATTGTCCAAGTGAAAATTTGGTTCAAATGGTCATATTATCCCTAATGCTTATCTTAATTCATGTCAACCTAACATTAATTTATTTAACCCATAATCATTAGGCTCCCTATAAAAGGCCATTCAAAGTCCATTTAGAAGGGTTGACATTCATTTACAAGAGAAACAAGAATACAAACAAGTACACTCAGTCACTTTTCCCTATTCTCTACATACAACCTTACAATTTATTCCAAGCCTATTAAAAACCTTGAATCAGTCCCTAACCATCTATTTTACACCTTGTTTTTCATATAGTTACATTTTCATACATAATTACACCAAAAAATTCAATGGGAGGACTACATTAGCTTGATCCCTCCTCAAAGTATTAATATGTAAGCAGCATACCCACACATGGGGTCTGAAGTACATCTAGCATATCCTTTACACACTAACCCATTATCTCTCTTTCTCAAGTTACCCTTCAATTTCAAGCATAAAGATCTCCTAGGGATTTGAAGATTAAAATAGATGCACGATGAGCTCTACAAACTTTCAGGCTTCGATATTTCACTAATAGGGTAACATAGACCTACTAAGTAGAACCTAGAAAACTCAGATCACCTAGTCAACATCATTATAAAAGGACTAAAGTGTTTAATATTAGGGTATCCTAATTTTATTGCTCTTATCCAATTATAAAATGAAGTTCAAGAACCTATTTCTGACACTATCCTAGTCCTTTACCTGAATTCTTAGACCCTATCTCAAATTGTATAGCTTAAAATAAGCTAAGTCATATTTTATCTTATTACTATTTTTTGAAAAGGAAAAAATACAATCTATTTAATAAATCAATGGCTTTATTATTTCACATTATTTATTGATTTACTTTATTCCTGACATGTTTATTAATTAGGAATAAAACTTCATTATTTTGAAAAATAATAAAACATCTGGTGAAACCAACTTCAAATTTTGCTCAAAAACATTATAAACCCTAGGGTAAATTATTTATAATTTTTTTACATAATTTCCTAATTTTTTTTATATTCAAAAATCATGATTTTACAAATTAATTACAAAATTATCATATATTTTATGAAAAACCTAGTTTGCACATACTAGGTCCTTTTACATACAAAAACTTTCCAAACAATAGGAAAAATATATTGCTCATTTTAGAAATATTTTTTGATTTTTCCTAAATTATTCAATCAAAATTCTACAAATTTTCTATAAATTAATATCAAAATTCTAAAAATATCATACTAATTTTAAAAATTCATTTAATAATCCCTATTTGCATTAACTAGCTCCCATTTTTTTCTAGTACTTTTTCAATCATTTTATAAATTTTTAGTTACATATGAAACTCAAAAAATCAATTTTAAATTTAAAAATTCATAGTATTTTTCATAAATATTTTAAAAAACCCTTATTTGCATATACTAGCACCTATTTGCTTCTTGTGGTATCATGGTACATGTTTGGGAGCTTTGTATCCTTTTTGTGAAAATTCCAAATAGCTATTTTTAGGACTTTGAATTTATTATATTCAATACTTTCATTTTCTAGTACATTGCCTATTAAAAATTATTGTAAAACATTCAAACACATTATAAATTGTTTTCCTACTTTCACAATGGCCTAATATACCAGTTTTTGATGAAATTGATAAAAGAGAACTTTAAAAACTCTAAAAAGACATCTTGATATGCATGATGACATGATTAGAATTATACAAGAGGAACAACAAAAGGTGAACAATGGTCAATCTTCTCAAACCATAGAGCAACTAGTTGAAAATGACACTACGAGGGTAAATATGTCTAAACAACCCCCTATAACACTCCAACCTGCCTCTATACCACCAATTATAGCTAGTACATCCCCCTCTCTTGATGTGGGAGCCCTTGTGAAAGAGATAATATCTCTTCAATCCAAGTTGCTACATCTTGATCAAGGTAACAATAGACCTATGTAGGCTTTGGATTCTTTTGATCTTCTACATACACCATTGGCACATCATATTGCTTCTACACCATTACCACAAGGTTTTTTTTAACCCAAGCTTACTCTTTATGATGGCAAGGGTGATCTAGAGACAAACTTAGGATCATTTCATGTAGCATGCTTGGAATATGTATCCAATGACTAGCTACTTACCAAGCTATTTCCATAGAGCCTAAATAATTATTCTTTATAGTGGTTTTATAGTCTACCAAATTAGTTAGCTAATGTATTCAATCCTTTAGCTAACATGTTCTTAGAACACTTCATTAACATTGGTGATAAGGTTACATATGCTCGAATTGATCAATAAAAACAATGACCAAATGAACATCTCACGAACTATGTTTTTTGGTATAAGACCATTTTGGCTAAGATGACTAGTACCATGGTAGATCAAGAGTTAATGGACCTCTTCAAATATATTCTTCTACCAAAACTTCATGAATCAATTATGTTCAATTGATTCTCTTCCTTCACTAAATTGTGTCATACACTAAAGGAAAGAGAAGTGAAACTTATTTCAATGGGAAAAATCAAGTATACAAGAATTTTAGACATAACTAATAAGAGTAACAAGAAAGTCCCATACAAGGTCAAGTTCAATGATATAAAAGGGAATAATCAACCTATAGTAAATGTAGCTTCAGAGCCTCCTCAACATATAGTTTTATCAACACCCCCTCAATGTACTTTTTCACATCTTCCAGTTCTTCCAACCAAGGTTTTACAATAGCTTTTAGATTGTAATATCATATCTCTCCCTCCTATTTGGGAAGTTGATCCAACCAATCCTCTTCCCAAGGGATATGATAAACAAGCATTTTATGATTACCATAAGGCATCAGGCCACACTAAAAATAGATTCATTAGTTTAAAACATAAGATATAGGACTTGATAGATGGCAACCTACTTGATCTTAGACCTTCAATTGATCCTCCACAGGCAAAACATTCATAAGATAAAGCTTTCAAAATATTATCAAATCTATTTCATAGCATTCAAAATAAGATATAGGAGACACATTAGGGCTTTAACATGTATATCATAGACATCTACCACTAGTTAAATACTAGGTGCCTTTAGTTGAGTCACATCTTTTGAGTCGTATGATTGTTGTGTATGAGTCTAGAGTTCTAGCTAGACCTTTGATATCCTTCTTACATTAGGAGATTATGGAGTATAATTCAGATTATAATGCACTCTTTATTAGAGCACATATTCATAATTAACCCATTCATAGTGTTATCATCAATAATGGTTCTAGTGTTAACATGTGCACCATTACATTATTAAAACATTTGGGATATTCAGAGCAAGATATAACCCCAATAGATATAGTTATCAGTGGATTCAATAGGCATATACATAGTTTATTGGGTGAGATTTTACTTCCTTTACAGACTAGTCCAACACATGTGATCACACATTTCACTATATTTCTTCTAGTATAAGATTTTTTGATATGTTACTTGGTCACCCATGGAATTAAAAAAATTGAGCAGTACCATCTACATTTCACAGATGCATGAAATTCATTTACGCTAATTAGATTATTATAGTTGGTAGAGTTTTGTATGAGTTACCACTACCCAATTTAGATCTATCTACTTTGTAGTCACCAGTTCTAGCTTCTCCACTAGTTTCAAATCCCTTACCAATTACAGTTCTTCCTTTGATATAGATTTAGACATAGTTAACACATCTATCACCATTAAAAAGGGTTCAAACACCACCATAACTTTAATATTTTGGACTTCTAGTTATAGGTTTTACACCTAGAGCAATTTAATTGAGGTCTCATAGGTTTACACATAAAGCACATGTTTAGAGAGCATCTCCTACTTTCATATGGGTCCCTAAGATCCCTACAGTTACATCCACTTCTTATAATTATAGCGAGACCCCACAATCAGTTTATACTTTAGAGATTTTAGAGCATCTACAACATATACAACTTTTAGATCCATAGTCTCAGCATTTTCATCATGCTTCATATTCACACATGATTCCACTCCTTAATATAGGATACCATGATAGGGAGTCTCCCATGACACTCATTGGTTAGTATCATCCTATCCCAACCTACTTGTACACAATCTCTTTTTCTTGATTATACATAGCTTATATAAAAATATAAAAACAATACAAAAATTAAAAATACAAAATTAAAAAATACCAAAAACATTTTGATTTTATGCATCATTCATGATTTACATTACTAATATCATACTATACCTTATATTTGTTACTCATGATTTACATTACCATGCTTCACTTGATCTTCTTTGAGTGTGTGCAGTGACATCCAACTACTTGATTGCTTCACTCTACCCATTGAAGGGGCATTCCTACTTCTACATTTGAGACATTGATCAATATACATACTCACTGGGGGCATCTTCTACATGAAAAAACCATCTAGGTTATGTCAATCCTACACTAGACACTCTGAGTTATCATACTAATATACATTACTTAATAGATTACACATATTATTATATCAACATTTCACTAGTATCTAGCACTTGTGTATCTTTTATCATATACCTAGTCTTGTACTAAATATGTCTTTCATACTTTCATTATTACTTTGATTAGTTAGATGTGATTGTACCTTTCTAGTTTTTACATGCTTTCCTTTTTTGATTTACATAGCTAGATGAGATTGCATTTCTAGTTCTAGTTTTGTTTCTTATGTGTGCCTCAGGACATTTGTCAATGCCCTTTACTTCTATTCATGTGTGTGTGCCTTTGGACATTTTCCCAATGCTTGTTTATTTTACTCTTCTATGTTCTTATGGCCCTCATGCCAATATTTTCTTGTTTCAAATTGTATGCATATGTGACACTTGAACATTTATTATATGATTTCTTTCTAGTTTGAGTGACATGTGCCCATATCACTTGTTTTCATGCCCCCTTTTCCATCCTTGTATGCTTCTTTCTTCTTTCTTTGTATTCTAGTTTCTTTAATGCATTTCCTTGTTTATAATGTCATGATCCATATCATGCATTTACCTTTATTTCTTGGATTCCATGATGGACATCATGATCCATCCCTCCTTGAAAACTAACAACTAACAACTAACAACTAACATCTAACATTTCCATTTATATTTTAGTACATTACACATGATTTTACATTGTTATATCTATCTAGGCATATCCCTATTGATCTAACAAATATCTCAATAAAAAACATTGATATGTCTATACATATCTTGTCAAATATCAATGCTATATCATGTATCTATGTAGCATAACACACTTTCAAGACTCTATTTTTAGAGGGAATTCATTACAGGTTCATCATTCCTACCCTTAAAAAAGGGGGAACAAATAGGGGTCTTGTCAAAGTGATCAAAGATCCTAGCAGTCAAAATAGCAACATTCAGATCACCTAATTCAGAATCTAGAGGTCAAACCAGTCAGAATAGAATGGAAAAGTAGTGACAATTCTAGATTAATAACCAGTTTTAGCATAGGAAAACAAAACAAGAAATGGATAGTAGTGCCAAACCTAACGGTGTCCTCATTTTACTACTCTTGTATAGGAAGAAAAATACATAGGTTTTCTAGTAACATGCAAAATTTTTAGCTTAGCTATGATTTTTACACATCCAAATTAGTTAGAATCAATAGTTTCAATATATTTTTCTTAGAGAATCTAGATATAAGGGTTATCATGCATGACATGATGGATCTCACTTCCAATTTTAAATTAGGTAGTTGACATAAATTCTAGATCATAAATCATGTTCTAGACACCAATGATTAGAGGTAATATGCATGGCATATTGATCTTCTTTTGTTTCTATGTTCATTTTATTACCTAAGCATTCTCAATAGTTATGTGCCTTACTCCATCTATAGGTGGTTGACATCATTCTCAATTTGAAATTTCATATAAGTTTAACTTCTTAAGTACCCAAGTTGGATTTCACATAAACATATTACATCAATTTTAGAGTGGCTTTCATGCAAGCCTAACCTCCATCTTTTGAAATGGCTAAGAGTGGCCTAGTTTCTAGCATACATTTGGCTATCCATGCTACATTTTCAGATTTTTAGAGCATCCATGGGCTCCATGAGCCATCTAATATGACATTAATTCTATACTAGTATCACTTCATGGGGAAATAATGGAGCCAAATTTATAGCCTTTGTATTCTTGATCCACCTATTTAGAAGGATCAAACACATAATCTAGACATTGATTATCACATGCATGATCATCTAGCTTCATTCAATAAGTGATGATGAAGCCAAACGGCCAACCTTTGTATTCTTGAGCCAATTTTTAGGGAATTAAACACTTATCTCCATTTATGATGTAACTTTTGGTATGACATCATCCATCATAGTCCAACATTATTCATCCTTACTCAAGATCACAATAGGTTTTATATTGGTTTGCGTACCTAGTGAGGTGTATTCATTCCTTTCTCTTCCTTTTTATTTTACTCATATTTTATATGTTCTCATTTTATATCAAATATAATAAGAACTGATATACTCTTTTTTCATTTTGTAGATTCAAAATTACATAATGTGATCTCCATGCACTATCTAGCATTACTCAGCATCACACAAGTTTCATGGGCTTCAACTTTGTAGGTAAGTTAAAGTATGCTTTTTTATTTTTTCCTTTATCCTAGTATTTCAATTTGATACATCACTAAAATAATGGGGGGGGGGGGAAATGTAGTCATGTAAAATGTGAAATTTGGTTACTTGAGTGTGGATGATGACACCTAATCCATAGGTCCTCCTACTTGCTTGCATAACCCTTATAGGCTTTTCTTTCACTAATTCTGAGTCATCCAAAACCTTCTAGACTTAACCCTTATATACCCAAGTAGTTATTTTAGTCATAGATCCATCTCCCTATGTCTCATTCCCTCTAAAAAATAGCACCCAACTTGGAAAGTAGTGCTAAAATGTAGGGTGTCATATTTTTGGCATTGTTGTCCAAGTGCAAATTTAGTTCAAACAGTCATATTTTATTGAATCCTTATCTTAATTCATGTCAACCTAATATGAATTAATTTAAACCATGATTATTAGGTTCCCTATAAAAGGCCATTCAAAGTCCATTTAGAAGGGTTAACACTTATTTACAAGAGAGGAGCAAGAATACAAGCAAGTACACTCAAGTACTTTCCCTATTATCTTCATACAGCCTTGAAATATTATTCCAAACCTATTCAAACCCTTACACCAGTCCCTAGCCATATAAAGGACACATAGTTTCATAACTAGTTGCATTTTCATACACAATTTCACCAAGCACATCAATAAGATAACTACATTAGCTTGATCCCTCAGAGTATTGGTATGTAGGCAACATTCCCACACATGGGGTGTGAAGTACGTCTAACATTTCTTTTACACACTAACCCATTCTCTCTCTTTTCCAGGTTGCCATTCAAGTTCAATTACAAAGAGATCCTAGGTATTTAACGATTAAAATAGATGCACAACAAGCTCTATAGACTTCTAGGCTTTGATAGTTCACTGATAGGGTAACACAAACCTATCAAACAAAAGCTAGATAACTCAAATCACCTTGATAATAGTGCCATAAAAGGACTAAAGTATTAAATAGTAGGATTTACCACTTTAAACACTCCTATCTAGTAATAAAATGAAGTTTAGGAACCTATTTTTGACACTATCCTAGTCTTGTACCTAAATTCATAGACCTTATCTCAGATCGGATAGATCAGAATAAGCTAAGTCATATTTTCTCCTATTTATTAGTATTTTTAGAAAAGGCAAAAATATAATTTGTTTAAATAAATTATTGGATTAATTATTTCCTATTATTTACTAATTTAATTTACTCCAGACCTATATATTAATTAGGAATAAAATTCCATTATTTTAAAAAATAATAAAATAATAAGATTATTTATCCCTGGTAAGCTTAAACCCACATAGTCAGGCATGTGTGCAAAGTGGTGAAGATTTTGTTTGATTGAAGGTGAAATGAGGACCTAAAATACCTAATAACATGGATAATACTTTAAGGGAACATTTTATGAAATTTTAAACCCTTTAAATAGTAATAAACATTTCAAACATAGGATTTTAAGGTCAGACTTAGTACTTTGCTTATAAACCCTAACATCAGCCAATGAAGGTTGTTGGAGGTTTAAATTAATAAAAATTGAAGGAATCCTATTTAAATAAATAAATTTTAATTATATATACCTCATTTACATGTTTATAATTAAAACCAAGTTCCCAAATGGCATTTTAAAGACTTATCTCTCTCTTGACCTCACCAAATGTATTATACCTAACCCGAGAGACACCTTCTCAATCTTGGAAAAATATGTAAAAGTTTAATGGGATTCCAAGTTATTTTTATACATTATGGGGACTTTTCCAATTCTCATTTATGGCATTTGTTTTTTGATCAAGGCCATAGGCTTTATGAATCATCATTAAGATGATAAACATGTTTTTGGCTGCCAATAAGACTATTAATGACCAATTGAGAGAGATTGGCTTCCCAACTGATTGATATGAAATATATTGACATTGGAAACATTTGGAAATAATTCCTAATTATATGAATAGTATCACCATGACACTTATTTGTAATTCCACCTATACATACTCATTAAATGTTATGTTTTAATGAGTTTTTGGGATCAAAATAGGGCATTTGACCTCAAAGGTAGATTAAAATAATTAGATAGGATGGATTTAGGTTTATTTTATCCTATAAATCCCAAAAAATCTATACCTATAAGCCTAAATTTTTTCCTATAGTTCTAATTGTTGAAGGTAGTGTGAAAAAGGCTTATGAAATGTTAGGTTTTTTGGCCATTTCATGGTTCACCTATCTACACAGGGTCTCAAGTACTAAAATTTTACATGGAAAATGGTAATGGGATGGGTAAATTTAATCAAAAATTTATTTTTATTTCACATGTGTTGGATAAAATTAGATCCAAAACTTAGTTTCTAGTCCTAGAGGCCTAATTGGAGAGAGAAAACATGTGAATAAGTACATTTCCACTCAGAGTTGGGTCATGAAATTTTCCATGAATATGTCAGGAAATAATAGGAATTCAAATCCATTTTTATTTTTCTAGTATCATCTATATTTTTTTACTCAAGGAACTTTGTGTGTTTTTAGGGCTACAAGGAATTGAAGCCTAGTGAGAGTTGAAGGTTAAAATGAGGTCTTGGTGAGTGTTTTATGGATCAAAATGACTTGTTTCAAGTTTTTTATGACTGATGTATTCATTTCAAGGATATATATTTAATTGGTTAATATGAAATCAAGCTTTTACACTTGTGATCAAAGGGAGGCGTAGTAAAGCCAAAGAGGTTTCAAGACACCTAAAGAATTGTTTGATGATCACCATGAGATGTCAGTTTGAAGAGATCCTAAGCAAATGAAAGGTGTCAAAAGGGAAGGAATAAATAATCATGGTGATTTTATTACAAATAATTCCATGTGTCATTATTCACAATCTAAGAGAAGGGAAGTTTGAAGAAGAAGACAAAGGTGTTAAGAAAAATTTGAAACTCCTACATTATTTGGAAGAAGAAACATATTCAAGAGATAAACACATGTAATTGAAGATATCTCGTAACTATTTACAAAAAAATTATTTATTTTAACTCCTTCTTGACACTTATCATGGATCACTTCTATAACTCTCTCTCTCTCTTCTAATCTCACTTTTCTATAAATTCAACCTTGATTGCCTACGTAATCATCCTCCACTTGGGTATGGAAAATCCATACCCATTTATATTACTTTTATCAATGAAATAAAACTAGTTTTACCTTATTATATGATTATAATTAGTGTGTGTAAATGAATAGTTGATCTTTTCAAGTGATTAGCTTAGCTTCCTTAGCATGTTATCCTTTTCTAACACCTATATGCAATTTGAAAGCTTATTTTTTAGGTCATGTGAAATTTTTAAGTTATGTGTGAGGCTTGAATGAGATTTTCCACTCATTAGTGTCATTATATGACCTATTAATTGTTTCTCCTAGCCTAAACATCTATCACAACCTCCATATTGAAGTGCTTATGTAAGAAATTTAGATTAGAAGTAGTGTATACTAAGGTTAGTCTGTTGATTTACATTTGCACATGCAATTGGTTGGTACTTATCAAAAAATTTAGTGTATCACCCTATTATATAGTTTGTTTTCATGTTATCCTTCCCCCTTTTTCTTACAAGTTAGTATTTTAGCAGATCCTAATTTATACATCAAGGGGAGCTAGCCCTATAGCTTAGAGGTTTGATCCACCTTAAGGTCACCCACAACCTAATATCAATCTAATTGCATAGATAAAGTTTAGAGGTATTTAATTACACTTTAAATGGTGAAAATTTTATCTATAACACTAAATTATCAAGAAAAACCCTCAGCTAATATAATCCATCAAGGATTAATCCATCTTCTCATGAAATAGGCAACCACCATGAGAATTCAAGAAATCCACATGGTGTAAAGTAAAAAAGAGAAAATATAATACAAGGAAATTTATACAAAGGGAATAAAAAGTGAGGCCTCCCCTTCCACCTACCTAGATCATACATGGGATGGAAGGAAGAAGGAAAAGAGAAAAACTCATGACCCATATCCCCCATAGAAGAGTTCTAGTCAGAAAGTCAATAGGAGACTTTAGTTTCAATAAGGTGAAAATAAAACCAATTTTTAAGTCCATAAGATAAATGTGATAAAGTTATATAGGATAGATGAGGACCAAACCAAGATTCCATAGGGGCTCAGGTAGAAGCTAACAAAACTCTATGAAAATTGGTAAAAACTACAAAAGCATATATTTTCCTACATGGAACTATGGAATAGTTTTAAGTATTAAACATGAAATTGATGAGTTGAGGGAAGGGACCAGGGAACATGGACAAAAGAAATGGTTAATCTAGAGGGAACCATAAAAGTAAAATAAATCCTCACCATCACCTTGAGGAGTCACAATGCAAAGAAAGGTAACCCATCAATAGAGAAGACCAAAGGATCGACAAAACAAAGCAAAAACATGGTGGAAGGCTAGGAGGATAAAATAATATGTATTATGAGTGGACGTTTAAATAAAATTATGGGTAATAGTAGGAAGGAAAGTTAATCTAAGGATATTTAGGAGACAATTGTGTTTGTGTGGTCTAGTCTAGGTTTTTTGTTGAGTTTCTGCTAAATGGTTATGTCTAGCAGGCTGTGTTGGCCTTGTTTCATCTTATCTTGTTTTTATTTTTAATTATTATCTATGTTTTTAGGTCATTATAAAAATTAAGTTTAAGTAATAAAAATAATAATAATTAATATTGGTAACCATCTTATTAAGCTTCCATCCCTTGAGGGAGTTAATGCACCAAAATTTCTATTAAACCCTATGAGTCTTGGGAAGATAATTTAGATGCATTTAAATTGATTTGTGAAATACTTGGAATATCTAAAAAAAAGGTTTATCTTAAATTATTTTCAAAAAATTTGGAAGGTAAAACATACCTATATTTCATTAGTCTACCTGTTAAGGTCATCAATACATGGAAAGATATATAAGATTGAATAAAAATCTATTTTGGCAAACCTAAAAAAGATTCAAAGTTAGTTAATGATCTTGTAAACATTTACATTTACCTAGGTGAATCTATTTTTAATTTATTACCAAATTTATTAATCTTCATTAAAAAATATCAAGAGATGTGAGACTATATAAACAATTATCAAGATTATATTTTTGTAGAGCATTACCCATAAAATACAAAATGGATTTTGAAGATACAGACAATAGGGAATATGATGCTAAAATTGATTTTTTTAATTAAATATGAAAATAATTTCAAATGTATAGGGTTTAAATAATGATCTTCAAAATCTTAAAATCCATTCTTAATATAGGCAACAAGTTCATCTCCATCAAATGGTAGAAGAATGACAAGGTATATTCATTAGGAAAAACTTCTAATCCTCAATAAGGCAAGAATGAATAAAAGGTTAATTATTTTAGTGTTTATGAAATAGACCATGATCTAAATAATTTTATTGTTTCTACAAAATGTAAATATTTTATCCAAGGAAAGATAGTATTATTGTTGACATGGTTTATAATATAAACATGTGTAGTTATGATGAGTTTTTAGGCAATATAAAAGCCAATAATTTTTATATTTTTCAAAAAAAACAAAAGGCTTATAAATTTTCCCCAAAATATAATTCAAACTCAACAAGACTGAATGGTAATCAACAATCTATAGATAATTATTCTATAAATTCTTAACAATCTAATTCTTTACCTATTGGATTCAATAATGCCTAATATGAGCCTCCATTGAAGCCAAAGAACTATACTCATATTCATCATCCACATATAGACCATTATAACATTATTGATAATTTGGAAACTATAAAAGTAGGTTTTTATTTGATTCAAGATGATGGTTTACCTAACCAACTTGAAAATATTAACAATGTCAACAAGATGTTTCACTATGGTTTGAGGTTATTTTACATTCAAAGAGAGAGAGAAATAGAAAAGAGAGAGAGAGTTAGGGATAAGTTATTAAATCCTAAATAAGTGCACACTATTTTAGACATTATATATTCCCTATTTGGGTGTGGAGGGAGACACCTATAGATAACAAAAAACTACACAAAATAGTTGTTAGTGGATATATGTGCAGACTTCCAAGCTACACACTTATTCTAGGAAGCATGGAACTTCTTTAGGATGATAGTCTGCTATTTTAAAACAAAGTTTAAAATAAGTGCAAGTAAAGAGAGAAAGAAAGAGATAGAATTTTGTTTACCATGCTATAGTTTTGAGTGTAGTAAAATATAATAAAGTGTAGGTTGATAATTCAAGTCTGTGTTTTAGGAAGGTTGTTAGGTGATCTTGAGGTTGCTAGTTTAGAAACACAGTAACCAACATCAGTTAAAGGACCAATGTCAGTTGGGGTCATTGATGTCGGTTGGGGTAGTAGTATTAGAATGAGTTAGATAAGGATTTTTTGGGAGGGAAAATGGGAGTATGTTCAGGTTGTGAGGTTGGAAAGAGTCATAAGGAGGTGGGTAAGACTCAAGTGAGTCTAGATAGAGGGTTGGTATGCTGGGGTAGAGAGAAGTGGGTGGGGAGCTTTACAACTCCTCCATGGAAGGAGTCAGGGTTCAAGAAACAATAAATAGTATAATGTAAATAAATTATACAATTATTATTTAAAGGCTTGCAAAACACCAAGATATACTTAACTAGTGAAATGGGTGAACTATGACTGCTAGATAGATGACTCTGATGAGGCTTGCTGAACCAATGATTGAACAGACAAGACAAGCATGTGTTGGTGGTCCTCAAGATTTTAAGCTATGTGTAATGTATCAATTCTTGATCTGGATCAATTTGTGTAGAGTAATGGTAAGCCTAGATGTTAAAATTAATGTAGGATGCTCTAATTACCAAAATATTATGCATGAATTATTGATTTTATGACCTAAATACTAACTTGAAATTTTTATTAAGTAACTGACATCAGTGATTTTACTGACATCGATTGAGGGTTAACCAATGTTGGTGGCATGAGAATAGGTAAAAGGGATATTTTTAGCCTATTTTTTGTTCTTTCCCTTGCCAAGTGTGGTGTCCATTACAAAATGTTAAAAATGAAAGGTATTGAAGAACATAGTTAGTTAGGAATTTATGTTAGGGGTGAAAACAAGTCATAGGTAGTTAGGATTAGGAGACTAAGCCTCAAGGTGACTCAGAGGGTAAGAATTAGTCTTAGGATGGTGTGGCTAGATGAGGTGGCATAAATGTGTTTTAATTAACTTAATTAAATATTTTAAGGTGAAAACATGGGTTAGGAAGGTTAATTATGAAAAGGGGATCAAGGGGGGTTTTGACATAGGGAGTCACACAAGTATGTGACGTAAATATGGTGTCTACATTTCCCCCTTTTTTTCTTATAACTTATATTGACAAGTTGTGATACAAAAAATAGGAGTTGGATGCTCCAAGTATGGGATGAGATATACCCCCTTAAAATGGGAATTGATATAGGATAATCTAAAATTGGGTACTAGTTTGATAGGTAGTGAGTGGATGGGTAGATGATGAGTGTGAATGTGGGAACATCATTGATTGTGTGTATACTACTAGTAGTTATATTTAACATAATCAATAATGGGTAAAGGTAAGGAGGACTTGGATAGAACTAACTAGACCAAAACTTATTAGTGATAGATAATAGGGTTAAAACAATCAAATTTGTAGCTCTAATGGTCCATGTGTTCCAAGTATTTGAGGTAGGAAAGGGTTGTAGGTGATGAAACTAACAAGGTCATGATCCAAAAACACATGATATACATGTGTGTATAATATCCAACTATAGAACAGTAGCATAAGTAGTCAAAATGATCAAGGTAAAGTTGGCTCAAAAAGGTTATTAGTTGAGGAGATATTTGTGATCTCCAGTCAGAGTCATCATGGGTGGAAATTTAAGTGATTTCTAAGGATGGTTATCATATGTTAGGAGATATACGTAATCTCTAAGGTTTGTTGTCATGGGGGAGGAGATATACATGATCTCCAAGTTACCCCATAAGGAGTCCATGTGAACCACTAAAGGCATGTAATAAGGGTGATATTAAAAAGGGTGGTGGTTGGGGTTAGAAAACCTAATTTTAAGGTGGATGACATCGATTAGGTCATTGATGTTAGTAGGAAGTATCCTAACATCAGTGGCTTAAGGTAGGACTGTTGACATCAATGGGTGACCATACCTAAAAAAAGGTGTTTGGTGGCCCACCAAAATTCATTTGTGACATTGGATTAGAAGAAACCATAGCTCTAAGTGTCGTGTAACATTAAACGTCTAGAGCTTGTCTTATTAAGGTGAGGTGGCAATAGGTGATTGGTTGAAAAGAGTGTGTGAGAGTGAGGGTGTGATTTAACACTTAGTGGGCCATGGTGTACTGATAGAGTGTTGGTGTGGTTAGATATGGTAGAGGTATGAAGTAATCTAGCCAGAGGTGCCCCACAACAAATGTAAATCATTCCAACCTGAAGGAGATGGAGAGATGAGGTAGGATCTCTTTGGGTGGCTTGAGTTGGTTTTTATTTTAATTTAGGTTTTGATCATAATTTATTAGTTACATTAAATGTGAGTGTGGGGGGGGGGAGGATAGAGGGTAATTAATGGGGTGGTGGATAGGGTAAGGGTAGGGTTGGGTGTATTTATGGGGGGTTAAGGGTAGTTTTTAAGAAAAATAATAAAATTTGGGCATGATTCACTGATGTCAGCTTGGTCTACCAACATTGGTAGATAACTAGTGCTAATGTTGACTAAAAATAGGCACTAATGTTAGCATATAAGACTAACATTAGTTAAAATATAATTGATGTCAATCACTAGAAAACCTAAAGTGGAAATTTTAGGAAGAATTAGGGTCAATTGTGCATCCCTAGTTGAATTTGTATAGGTGCATTAGTAGACTATCCTAATGGCTGAGCTAGCCTCAAAAGACCCTATGTCAACTAAGTGCTACCTACATAGCCCTGATTAGGGCCTCAGGCCAATGTAGTTCTCGCAAAGGGAAGGGAAAAAGGGGTTAGATATGGGTTAAAAGTGTCAAGGCAAGTGGTTAGGAAAAAGTAGGTTAAAAGTGTCAAGGAAATGCTTCTATCCAATAAGAAAATGAAGTTCAAGAACTTGTTTTTCACACTGTCCTAATCTTGTACTTGAATTCTTAGATCCTGTCTCAGAATGGATAGATCACAATAAGCTAAGTCTTATTTTCTCCTATTTATTACTATTTTTAAAAAATAAAAAAATATAATCTATTTACATAAATTAGTGGATTAATTATTTCCCATTATTTACTAATTTACTTTACTCTATAATGATTTATTAGTTAGGAATAAAACTCCATTATTATAAAAAATAATAAAACAATAAGATTATTTACCCCTGGTATGCTTAAACCCACATAGTTAGGCATGTGTGTAAAGTGGTGAGGAGTTTGTTTGATTGAAGATGAAATGAGGACATAAAATACCTAATAACATGGATAAGACTTTAAGGGAAAATTCTATGAATTTTTAAACCCTTTAAATAGTAATAAAAAGTTTAAACATAGGCTTCTAAGGTCAGACTTGATAGTTTGCTTATAGACCTTAACATCAGCCAATGAAGGTTATTGGAGGTTTAATGAATATAAAGGGAAAAAATCATATTTAAATACATCAAGGTTAATTAAATATACCTCATATACGTGTTTGTAATTAAAATCAAGATCCCAAATGGCATTTTAAAGACTCATCTCTCTCTTGACATTATGACATGCATTCTACCTAACCCGAGAGGCACCTTCTCAATCTTGGAACAATATGGAAAAGTTTCATGGGAGTCCAAGATATTTTTATATGTTATGGGGACTTTTCCACTTGTTATTTATGGCATTTGTTTGTTGATCAAGGCCCCAGGCTTTATGAATCATCATTAAGATGATAAACATGTTTTTCGCTGCCAAGAAGACTATTAATGACCAATTGAGAGACATTTTATTCCCTAGTGATTGATGTGAGCTATATTTACCTTGAAAACACTTGTAAATCATTCCTAATTATATGAATATTATGACCATGACACTTTCTTTTAGTTCCACCTGTATAGACTCATTAAATGTTATGTTTTAATGATTTTTTGGGATCAAAATAGGGTATTTAACCTCAAGGGTAGATTAAAATAGTTATAAAGGATGTACTTAGGGTTATTTTATCCCATAAATCCCAAAAAATCTATACATGTAAGCCTATAATTCTCCTACAGTTCTGATTGCTGAAGGTAGTGTGAAAAAGGCTTGTGAAAAGTTAGGTTTTTTGGCCATTTCATAGTTTACCTATCTACATATGGCTCAAATCCTAAAATTTGACATGGAATACAGTCATGGGATGGGAAAATTTAATCAAAAAATTATTTGTATTTCACAAATGTGGGATAAAATTAGAGCCAAAACTTAGTTTCTAGTTGTAGAGGCCTAATTGAGGCCTAATTGGAGAGATAAAACATGTGAATAAGTACATTTCCACTCAAAGTTGGGTCACAAAATTTTCCATGAATATGTAAGATAATACTAGGAAATAAAATCCATGATTATTTTCTAGTATCATCTATATATTTTTTTACTCAAGGATCTTTGTGTGTTTTTAGGGTTACAAGGAATTGAAGACTAGTGAGAGTTCAAGGTTAAAATGAGGTCTTAGTGAGTGTTCTATGGATCGAAATGAGTTGTTTCAATATTTTTATTACTGATATATTACTTTAAAGGAGATATATTTCATTTGTGAATATTAAATCAAGATTTTACACTTGCAATTAAGGAGAGGTGTAGTAAAGTCAAAGGGGTTTCAAGACACCTAAAGAATTGTTTGATGATCACCATGAGATGTCAGTTTGAAGAGATCCTAAGTAGATTAAATGTGTCAAAAGGGAAGGAAGAAGATACTAATTTTTAGTTTATTACCAATAATTTCATGTGACATTCTTCACAATCTAAGAGAAAGGAAGTTTGAAGAAGAAGACAAAGGTGTTAAGAAAAATTTGAAACTCCTACACTATTTGGAAGAAGAAACATATTCAAGAAAGAAACACATATAATTGAAGATATTTTTCAACTATTTAAAACAAACTAATTTATTTTAACTCATCCTTGAAACCTGTCATGGTTCACTTCTATGCCTCTCTCTCTCTCTCTTTTAGTCTCACTTTTCTATAAATTCAGCCTTGACTAGCTATT
>JARHVA010002310.1:2620000-2658938 GCA_037957365.1 Torreya grandis | reverse complement strand
AAAATAAAATAACTTGTTATCTTATTTTAGCTAGAGGGAAAACATAGGTAAAAACATTAAATTATATATTATTATTATTATTATTTATTCATTCCTATTAGGTTTAAATAATAATTAATGTATAAAAACATTTTAAGTGTATAAGACATTGATAATAGTATCAAAGATATGCATTCAATGAAAGACATAATTGGGTATGAAATGTTAGATATAGGTACTAAATATTATTTAATTTATTGTTTTATTATTTTTTTTACTTTGTTTTAATGTTGATTAATATTTAGTCTACAACCATTTTGCATGTAGAACCCAATGATAATAATATCAAAGATATGCATCCACTAGAAGACATCTTTGGGTATCAAATTCCATGAAAATTTACCAAATATTTTATGATTTGATGTATTTTTTAATTGTTTGAAAATTCATATTAATAAATCATTTTTAATAATAATTACAAGATCTATACCCATTTTAAAATAAAAACCCACTAATAACCCATTTGAAGATATGCCTGCAATAAAAAATATCTCTTGATTTGAAATATTATAATTGAATTCAAAGAAACGTACAATGGAGGACATCATTTTGGATGTCTATAATCAGTACCCAATACCACTAGATGTTATTTTTACTTATCCAACACAATTTTAAGCTGAGAAAAGAATGAAAACATTTATTGTGAAAGAAGAGAATTACTTGGATAATTGGAAGGTCTTTTAAGTTTCATTAGGTAGCTAACTAGCCTTCATTGAATGTTTAAAATATTAAAATAGTATTGAGACACCAAAATAATGCAAATGTATAATATTCAATAAAATTTTTGGAAAGGAACACAAAATACAACTCAAGTTGGGCATAATTGAGAAACATTGTGGCTAAATATATGAGTTAGTGAAAGAAAAAGACATACAAATCAAAATAAGAAACATAACCACATAGCCTATTGGTATGTTTATTTTAAAATTATGTATCATTTTATGGATCTGAAATTTAGATTAAGATAACTATAGATAAATATCGAGAGTGCATATTATCCAAGGAGATATAGATAGTGATACAGAGGCACATGACACCAATTTTGGACCAAAAGTGAGTTTTTACCTAGCAGTTGAGATTAGTTCAACCATGAAACTTAATGATAGTTATAACCTAATATTATAAGCATGAAACCACTGAATATGAAATTAGATGAACAACTAAGGTTTGCATTTTTCATATGTATAAGAATAAGGTTTTATATAATCCATAAATATCATCTATAGTTTTCAAAACCAACCCCCACTACTATATGAAATTTTCAAGTCATGTGGAAGTCATTCCTCTATGACATGACCCCATTTTGATGTGAGGGTATGGATTTATTTTGTTGTTAATCTTAGCTAATTCATGAATATTTCATTTCTAAGTCAGTATTTGGTGATTTTGTAGGGTAATCGAGAGCATGAGATCACTTAAATTTTAGGATAGTACTTGAATTTAAGGGTGGGATTACCTACATTTTAAACTAAATTTATTCTTATAAATGTATGCCACTTAATACCAAGAAAGCCAATCTAGGGGAATTTTCCACTATATGTTATATATTAAATGTTTTTCCCTAAATTGTTGTAGGAAGTGTTGGTTGACAAGAATAAGGTGTCAAACAATAACAAGAAGGTGTTATATGACCATAACTAGTGATCAAGTGACCCAAAAAAACTATTAGGGGACTGAAATTAGTTTTTAGGTAAATGCAATAAATTATCAAATGACTGCAACTAGTTATAAATGACTAGAATCAATGGTGAGGTGAGTACAACTAGCCTTCGAGCAACTATATCCAATAATTAGGGAACTATAACTAGCTATCATACAAATACATTCAACTATTGGGTGGCTGCAAATAGCTTTTGTGAAACCATGACTAGTTTTCAGGCAAGCACATAGAGCTGTAAGATGATTTGAAGTAACTTTTGGGTGTCAACAAAGGAATATTGGGCAGATGTCTTCAGGCTATAACTATTGGGAAGATACACCCAACTATCTATTCACTACACCTAATTGTCATGAAATTGAAAGGATGTGTGAGGGGGCTATAACCAACTATTGGGTGATTATAACTAGACATAATTTGTCTATAGAGTTTATTTGATGCCTTATGATAAGCATGGTAAGGTACCATGGAGATTTAAAAAATAAAATAACTTGTTATCTTATTTTAGCTAGAGGGAAAACATAGGTAAAAATATTAAATTATATATTATTATTATTTATTCATTCTTATTAGTTTTAAATAATAATTAATGTATAAAACCATTTTAAGCGTATAAGACATTGATAATAGTATCAAAGATATGCATCCAATCAAAGACATACTTGGGTATGAAATGTTAGATATAGGTACTAAATATTATTTAATTTATTGTTTTATTATTTTTTTTACTTTGTTTTAATGTTGATTAATATTTAGTCTACAACCATTTTGCATGTAGAACCCAATGATAATAATATCGAAGATATGCATCCACTAGAAGACATCTTTGGGTATCAAATTCCAAGAAAATTTACCAAATATTTTATGATTTGATGTATTTTTGAATTATTTGAAAATTCATATTAATGAATCATTTTTAATAATAATTACAAGATCTATACCCATTTTACAAGCAAAACCCACTAATAACCCATTTGAGGATATGCCTGCACTAGAAAATATCTCTTGGTATGAAATATTATAATTGAATTGAAAGAAACGTACAATAGAGGACATCATTTTGGATGTCTATAATCGGTACCCAATACCACTAGGTGTTATTTTTACTCATCCAACACAATTTTAAGTTGAGAAAAGAACAAAAGCATTTATGTGAAAGAAGAGAAGTACTTGGATAATTGGAAGGTCTTTTAAGTTTAATTAAGTAGCTAACTAGCCTTCATTAAATGTTTAAAATATTAAAATAGTATTGAGACACCAAAACAGTGCAAATGTATAATATTCAATAAAAAATTTGGAAAGGAACACAAAATACAACTCAAGTTGGGCATAATTGAGAAACATTGTGGCTAAATATATGAGTTAGTAAAATACAAAGACATACAAATCAAAATAAGAAACATAACCACATAGCCTATTGGTAAGTTTATTTTAAAATTATGTATCATTTTATGGATTTGAAATTTAGATTAAGACAACTATAGATAAATATTGAGAGTGCATATATACAAGGAGATATATATATATATATATATATTATATATATATATATATATATATATATATATATATATATATATATATATATATATATATATATATATATATATATATATATATATATATATATATAGAGAGAGAGAGAGAGAGAGAGAGAGAGAGAGATGACACCAATTTTGGACCAAAAGTGAGTTTTTACCTAGCAGTTGAGATTAGTTCAACCATGAAACTTAATGATAGTTATAACCTAATATTATAAGCATGAAACCATTGAATATGAAATTAGACAAACAACTAAGGTTTGCATTTCTCATATGTATACGAATGAGGTTATATATAATCAATAAATATCATTTATAGTTTTCAAAACCAACCCCCACTAGTATATGAATTTTTCAAGCCATGTGGAAGTCATTCCTATATAACATGACCCCATTTTGATGTGAGGGTATTGATTCTTTTAGTTGTTAATCTTAGATAATTCATGAATTCATTTTTAAGTCAGTATTTGGTGATTTTTTAGGGTAACCGAGAGCATGAGATCACTTAAATTTTAGGATAGTACTTAAATTTAAGGGTGGGATTACCTATATTTTAAACTAAATTTCTTCTTTTAAATGTATGTCAGTAATACCAAGAAAGCCAATCTAGGGGAATTTGCCACTATATGTTATATATTAAATAATTTTCCCTAAATTGTTGTACGAAGTGTTGGTTGACAAGAATAAGGTGTCAAAAAATAACAAGGTGTTATATGACCATAAACAGTGATCAAGTGACCAAAACAAACTATTAGGGGACTAAAATTAGTTTTTAGGTAAATGCAATAAATTATCAAATGACTGCAACTAGTTATAAATGACTAGAATCAGTGGTGAGGTGAGTACAACTAGCCTTCGAGCAACTATATCCAATAATTAGGGAACTATAACTAGCTATCATACAAATACATTCAACTATTGGGTGGCTGCAATTAGCCTTTGTGAAACCATGACTAGTTTTCAGGCAAGCACATAGAGTTGTAAGATGATTTGAAGTAACTTTTGGGTGTCAACAAAAAAATACTGGGCAGATGTCTTGAGGCTATAATTATTGGGAAGATATACCCAACTATCTAGTCACTACACCTAATTGTCATGAAATTGAAAGGATGTGTGAGGGGACTATAACCAACTATTGGGTGATTATAACTAGACATAATTTGTCTATAGAGTTTATTTGATGCCTTATGATAAGCATGGTAAGGTACCATGGAGATTTAAAAAATAAAATAACTTGTTATCTTATTTTAGCTAAAGGGAAAACATAGGTAAAAATATTAAATTATATATTATTATTATCATTTATTCATTCCTATTAGGTTTAAATAATAATTAATGTATAAAACCATTTTAAGTGTATAAGACATTGATAATAGTATCAAAGATATGCATCCAATCAAAGACATACTTGGGTATGAAATGTTAGATATAGGTACTAAATATTATTTAATTTATAGTTTTATTATTATTTTTACTTTGTTTTAATGTTGATTAATATTTAGTCTACAACCATTTTGCATGCAGAACCCAATGATAATAATATCAAAGATATGCATTCACTAAAAGACATCTTTGGGTATCAAATTCCAAGAAAATTTACCAAATATTTTATGATTTGATGTATTTTTCAATTATTTGAAAATTCATATTAATGAATTATTTTTAATAATAATTACAAGATCTGTACCCATTTTACAAGCAAAACCCACTAATAACCCATTTGAAGATATGCCTACACTAGAAAATATCTCTTGGTATGAAATATTATAACTGAATTCAAAGAAAAGTACAACGGAGGACATCATTTTGGATGTCTATAATTGGTACCCAATACCACTAGATGTTATTTTTACTCATCCAACACAATTTTAAGTTGAGAAAAGAACAAAAACATTTATGTGAAAGAAGAGAAGTACATGGATAATTGGAAGGTCTTTTAAGTTTAATTAGGTAGCTAACTAGGCTTCATTGAATGTTTAAAATATTAAAATAGTATTGAGACACAAAAATAATGCAAATGTATAATATTCAATTAAAAATTTGGAAAGGAACACAAAATACAACTCATGTTGGGCATAATTGAGAAACATTGTGGCTAAATATATGAGTTAGTAAAAGACAAAGACATACAAATCAAAATAAGAATGAGATGGAAAAATGCAAAAGAATTCATGAATAAATGTTACCCATAAGAATATTAAAATCATCAAAAACATCAACAACACCTCATTAAGAAAGGAGGAAGAATTACTAATCAATTTAGAAAATTTCCTCAGTCTAATCTACCCAACAACAATACACAATTTTCCACTTTATATCACATTATGAAAAGAGGCAAACTAAGAACTAATTTTTTATATAATACTATTTTAATTAATCATATTAGATTTCATAACAATAAATAATCACATTGATTATATAGTAGTGTTTGGGAGATTTAAAAATGTCATACGATGATCGAAAAGTAGGATTTGAAAGAAAGACTAATGCAACATAGTTTATCTCGTTGTCCATTGATTAGGTAACTATAGTTGATAACACATAATGGGTTCGCATTAATGTTTATAAATTAAGGAACCATTAAAGGAAACCTCACCTATTATTTTTAATCAAAATTAAGGAAAATTGTAATTCTATGAACCTTTAGAAATTGGTTTTTTCTATTTTGATAGATATTACTGGGATGAATTATTATTTTATAGGTACCAAGTTAATATCTATTAGTGTGGATGGTGTAAAAATAATGAAAAGGAAAAAAATTGGTATATTTGTTCAACTAAACATAAAATATTCCCCATATTGACTCCAATCCACTACATGACACATATAATTAATCTTGCTTACAAAATTCTTAACACATTTCAAAATGTCTCAAAAGTGAAGGAGCTTATTCGTGACTCACACATGTACATGTCAAATAGTATAAAAATGTTTTTAGACATTAAAAAAATTGATTGGAGTGATTTATGATAAAATAATATTAAAATATGTTGATACAAGATGGATTTCCATGTATGAGCTTGCATGTAGAATAATAAAAGAATATCAATTGTTGGAAGGTTTTATGTTTAAATATAGGATGGATGTTGACAAGGAAAAAAATTTATTATACCATTTGATAGATTTAGAAATCCTAATTACATTATGTGGTATTATTCCCATGTTGAAATAAATGAATATTTGGTAAAAAAAACATGTGCAAGAAAGATCCATATATATTGTTGACTCCATACAATTGAGGAAATAATTTTGTCAATCTCTTGTTATATTATACTATTAGAATGAAATTTTTAAGGCTCGAATATATGATAGTTGGAAATTTAAATTAATATTAAGGACCTTAAAAACTATTTGAAATTAAAAATTAATGATAATCTTTGTATTTTAATTAATGGAAAGTAGATACCACTACACACCTTGCAAAGACAAACTGATGTGGTTGGAGTAGAAATTGAAAAAATTACCTACATCATGGGTTATATATGATAATGTCATAGATGAAACATGAATGAAATTGAGAATCATTTCAAAAATATTATCTACAAAATTTAAAATTGATTTGAAAGGGTTGGATTGCATGAAGCCATGGGAGTGGTGAATGTTATATTTTTGAATATTCTAAAGGGTGAAGAAATAACAAGTAATTTATTTATCAAATACATGGTTACTCTCATTAATCATTTTATTATGTTTGTAGAAATTAATGGAGTTGAATTCAAGGATATTTTTCAAAAGGATTCATTGAAAAAATAGTCAATGCATTTTGAAATCTAAATGGTTGAATAATATCTATCCATAAATGAAGCAACAAAAATAGGTGTTATTATAAGGATATGGAGTAAATTTTATCCTAGTAGTGTTCTACAAGAAAAAATTAGTGAATATTTTTGATTATATGAATTTTTACAAATAATGATTTTAGGTTTGATGGAAGATGAAATGGTATTTAGTGCATTATCTTTTATCTAATCCAAACTTTAGTTTAGATTGGATAAAAAAACTTGATACATGTTTGAGCTTGTATATTTTGGGTTATATAGGTGATGATTTTCCATATGAAAGAGTTATTTAAATTTGGATTTCTCTTACTAAAATAGGAAGAGTCACTAATACAAGTACCAAAGAAGATATTGAAAATGCCACTGAGGCAATACATACAAATGTCAATGATGAAGCACACATTGTAAAAGGCCTGTTCCAACTCCCTTATTTTTAGTTTGTATGTGTTTCAAATATACTTAAATTAAATTTGGTCATGATAAATTTTTATTGTTTTCTAAATAGTATTTTCTCCTTTTAATTCATAAATCAATTATGTAGCAGGAAGTCTTGTATTCAATAATACTAAATATGCTTAATTATGTTCTTTATGAATGGATTAACTGATTTCTTTACCAATAGTATGTATAGCATTGGTGTAGTGATAGGAAAGGTAGATGGATGTATAGTCCATTAATAAATTTAATAATTTTACATTTTCATTTCAATCAAATTAATTTATTTTCCCGAAAACCCAGTCATAATTTTTTTTACTATAAATCAAAATCAAAATGAAATTCAACACTCACATTTTAAAAATGTATATAATATATAGTGTACGTAAAACAATTTAGAAAAAAAACATTACATTTCAAGATAATACCTAACACATCATAAAATAAAATCCATCCAAGAATTAATAATAGAATGAATCTTCTAAACCCCATAAACACAATATATATTGAGTTTGAAATAGATTGTCTTAAAATATTACAATATTTCCACTTTAAATAAATATTACAGCTGACATTAATTCATTCTTTTCATTTCCATGTGAAGTGTCTGTATTATTTTCTATTATAAAAGGCACTTCCTATCAATGGCTTGTATCATCTTTTAGGATTCCTAATTGGAGAATATCCTTGGCTATAACATTAATGTTTTCAAGATTTGCCTTTTCATCCTTTGTCACATCTCCTACAAAAATAAATGAGGGATCCAATCACTTTTGTTCTACAATAAATTTTTTTGATCCAATCCATGCTTTTTGATGATATTCCTCAATGTATTAATTTGTTTATTGAACAAAATAAGTTCTTATGTCAAGGAAATAGTTGCATTTAAACTTTTTAACATTTTTTGGAGGTGATTTTTGAGTAACTTCACTAGATTATTCAAATTATAATATTTTCACTCTATTTAATGATGAAAATTATCTATCTAAAATTTTACAATAATTAATGAAAATGATTTAAAAAAATAGAATGAATATGACTTACCACAACTTTCCCCTTTTTTACATTAGAAATAACCACAAGGGTTTTGTATTTTATCCATTTGTTTTGGTATGCCTATGCCTCTACATTTAAACACTCAAGCTTATTAAAAATTATATCTAAAAATTTATCATTGTAATCATTTTTGATAGTTACTACTATATAAACATCTTAATTAAATAAAACATTAGTTTTTTCTTATTGATGTTTAAATAATTTGAATAATTGGGTACATTGGGAGTGATTTTGAAATAAAGGATTTATTTACTATATCAAAACTTCATCCCTTACCTCCCACATCCTCAAAAACTCAATTTCACCAAGAATATTTTTGTTTTCATATGCAATAGTATTAACCACAAATAAATTATCTAAATAAAAAATGGTAATCTCATGATTAGTCTCAAGAATGGTAGGATTAGGAGGTGGAAGGGGAGAGTTACAGACTATAGAGATTGGTGATGACAACTATTGGGAATTAACCTTAGGCCCTTTCTTCTATGATCCTTGAATAATATCATGGGGATTAAAATAAAATATTGATCTACACTCTCCATCCCCTAAAAATCATCATCAATATTTATATGTTGTAAAATAGAAGTCATCAAGCTAGGAATTCCACCAAGAGAGAGGTTTAGAAACAATGACATTGTCAAATGGATAGTTCCAATGCTTGAGGCTAAAAATAATAGACATTTCCCTTTGTTACAACATAGCAGGTTAGCGGTGGTGGCAGAAGATGTTGCCTTTAAGAAGAGTTTTTGGAGAATTTAAAAATATATTAGATAAATACTAAATATGAATAAATTTAATATCTAATATATATATTTAAAAAAAATATTAATAAGTTCACACCTTGATGTTGAATATTCCCTAGGGATATCCCCATGGGTTAGATTGGTTGGGTGGGTTAGATAATTTCCATCAGCCACACCATGGTTTGAATCCTAGCTAATTAAATGCTAGTGATGAGGATTAGTGGCAGGCATGATCCCTAAAGATTAATCTATTGGACTTGACCTACAACTATGCACCTAAGTGTACATTAGGTCATTATGTCCACATTCATGTTAATGTCGACCGAGTTAGCGAGATACCGTGGTTAATAAAAGAAAAAAAATATGCCCTAAAGATATTTGTTTAAATTAAATACTTGGAGGAGGTATTTGTAAAGATTGGGGATAGATTCAAACAATGTTTTAAAAATAAGATGAATCAAATTAATGATATCTATAATGCATAAAAATGTTATTACCGATATCATGAGAGGTGTTTTGAGTTTACATTCATGCAACTAGATTGGGTGGAGGGCCCAGAGGCATAATAGAGCTTTGCATTTTTTATGTCTGTTCAATTGAAGAGGAGATGAATAAACATCCATGTATGATTATATAGAGGCCTTGAGGGATTTATGACCTCTTACCATTGCTTGTCTTCTTGATACTAGCATCACATTTATTTTCTATGAGGAGGAAAAAATTTATTAATTTAAATAGAGAACATTAAAGAAATTTAAAATTATTTAAAATGTAGTTTGAAACATTAATTTACCTCTTGTTGTGTAACCATAATATAGGTGAGCTTTATTTTTTTCTTGAACATTAGTTGGATTACTCATGCTCTCCATTTTTAATTCATGAAATTCCTCATTATACAAATCAATAATATAATTGGAACATGCAAAAGTACAATTATCAATGGTAAAATAAAAATTTAAATCACCAATAATTTTTTTATAGATATAAACACTAATCAAATTTTTGACCATTTGAAGCACATAATATGTAGACCATACCCTAGACCAATATGTTTGATGCTCTTCTTCACAATACAATTATATCCTAAAATAATTCAATCATGGACATAATTAAATGATTGCTAATAGATTGTATAGGGAGGCCCCTAAAATATTTTTTATTCTATTAAACTTTAATAAAATCAAATATACTAGTTCAAATATAATTGAAATTTTAATTGATGGTATTTTATAACCTATTGATAATTTTTAGTTATTGTATAAATTTTTAATATAAAATTTAACAAACTATTAGGAACCGTCAATCCAGACATCAAATTCAGACTCCAAATACTTCTTGTCCTGATCTATCAATGAGGCATGGGTTGTCATAGGGTTAAAATTTGTGAGGGGTATTATTTTTAATCAATGGATGTCTTTTTGGGTGACCCTAAATCACAAAAAAAATGATTCCACCTTCACTGTGAACATGGACTCTACACGGTCATAACTCCTCAAAAAAGTGGTGAGTAAAGTGGTGTATGTTGTATTGGAGCATATTGACAAGGCCCTCTAAATTAAAATTCCGAGCCCAATCTATACATGCATATTCTTGTTCCTTGATTTAAAGTATCTTATGGCACATGAGATTCCTATATAATATTTTAGATGAGGTTGAGCTTGTGGAAGACATTGTGCTATAGGGGGTGTCTAAGTGGTCTCAAGTAGGTAATTTTATTTATATTGAGTCAAGTCTCTACGAGGTTAGAATGAAATATTCAAGGTTTAAATGTGAAAAATTAACTAGATCAATACTATTTATAGGAAAATGGCATTCGAGAACTGACAGTGGGTGGTTTAAATAGGCACAAATGTCAATGAAGCCACATATGCATGAGAAAAAATGTCAAATGGTGGGTAAATATACAATTGATAACCAACACTACCATGTGATGGAATAAAAAATCATTTGATGGTATACATTTTTGAGTGACGACCCATGTTATCACCTGATGACATACACTATTAATTTATGCCATACATTATCAAGCCATTGCACATGTTGTCACTTGATAACATACATTATCTCTAAAAAATAATGATTTCACTCTATACTTTATGTTTTTAATTAATAATGTGAACTACATTCACTAGGTTAGGTGGTAGTTAAACCCTATAATGATAGTGATTTGTCAAGGCACCATGACTAGTCAAACAAGTTATTGCATGCTAGCATATAAATGGTTCATCACATTCCATTACATGATTTGCTTACACAATTATACACCTTCCAAATTCATTTACAATATTTCAAAATTGATTCCCCTAGAAATCTCCAAGGTTTTTTTAACATGCCACTAAAATTTTCCTATGTGATGGGAAGAAATAAATAGTAGTTATCTTACCTCAAAAGGATAAGATAACCATATAAACTAAGAATGTACCATGTAGCATATAGAGGTAACATGTCTAGGTTGATATATCAGGGAAATATCGATAATTTGATTAAATCAAGGCCTAATATGCATGATATATATTATGAAAACATTTAGAGATTAAAAATATGTGATAAAAAAAACCAAGAACACACACAAGAGCACACAAAAGAAACTCAAAATACAATGGTCCAAGGAGACCTTGATCAAGGGGCATGTTGAAATTTTGCACATTAAAAGAAACTTGATTTATTCAAATATCTACCAAATGAATATTTACATATTCAAGCATCCATATAACAAGCAATGGCATATCAAAATGTCAAAGAGGCAAACAAAGGAATGCAGACCATAAATAATGGACAATATTCAAATGCTCAAATAAATAAGACAATAGAAAGACAAGACACTCAAGTAAATGCATGAATGAAATCATAAATAACCAAAATAAACATAACATACTAGTTGATGGATCATATATGTTACAAAATATATTAAGTATATAACATATCAAGTACACTTTGAAAGATATAATCATGGATAAAAGCATGTGTAAGTACATGATGTAGAGCATCAAAAGGAACCAAGAGTGTAAATACATTTAAAAGTGTCTCATGGTAGTCATTTATATTTGGTTTTGTGTGTGAGTGGTCTCATAGGGACCCTTTGTTGATAATAGATCCATTAAAAGTATTTAGGTTATTTTTTATTTTCTTCTATAGAGTTTCCCACTAAAATCCCAAATTTAAAAATTGGAATATTGAACTAGTCTCTAGAAGGGTGTTTTAGCTTTTTTTTTATCCAATTATTCATGTAAGTTTTCAAAATTTCATATATGGTTCTATTGGTGTTCAAATGTGTTGTAACATGCATTTCATAAAGAAGGATATGCAAATCAATAAAATAAGAAAAGGTAACTACCCTTTAACATGGGTTGGAAAGAATCAAAAATTTGTTTACATCTTTAGTATAATAATAAGAATATAATGCATGAATAAGTTAATGTGTGTGTGTGTGTAATTTATGTCAGTGAAAATATTATAATAGGTAGACATCTTTGGGAGAAATAGGGGCAAGAAGAGAAGAGAATAAGAACAATCTAATTCATGAAGAATAAAGAAGGGATAAGGGAATCTATGTATGTTTGTGATGTAAAAATCAAAAGATATAATTTTATTTTGGTGTGTAATGTTTGGTTTTAAAGTCTTAACTTCATATTTTGACTCTCTATATACTAGGAATGGGTTTGGTTATTGTTGTACGTCTGTATTACTAGATTGTGTGGTGATAGTCAATGGGATTGAGTATTTTATTAATGTTAAAGGTTGTTATATATAAAAGTGGTCATTATAATTATAAGTGAGAGGTTTTTATAAGATTTTTAAATATTTATATTTCACTTATAGTGTTTAATAATTTAAATAATATCAGGATTCCAAAAGAAACAAACATGTTGTTGTAAACTTTTGTGTAAGACTGTGTATGGAAGTGTTAACAAAGAATGATTAATGTTTTAAGAGTTTACGTTAAGTTTTAAACATATTTTTGTAATATTTTAAATTCACATTGTTTTTTCATATAATTTTTAATTCTTATGATAATTCTTAGAGTGTAAGTTTCAATCGAATCCCTCATTCTTATGCACATGGTCCTTTAAAAGTGAATCAAACTCTATAAACTTGCATCCATAAGACTGTTGGTGATGTTTCATGTTAAATTACCATTTAATTTTTTTTCATTAGGTAATAAAAACCTCAAATTTATCTTACTTTTTATTTAATGGTGTATAATTTTCATTAGTTCATTTAATAGGCTCTTAGGCCAGTAAGTCTTTCACAAGAACTCAAAAATTATGTATTTTTGCTTATTAGAGATATTGGAGGGTTGATATTGCACTTAAAACTATTAGAAAATGTGTATCAAGGTGGGATAGACCTTAAATATGTCTTGTAAGTATTTAAATTGTCTTAAAATTCAAGTTATATCATTTTTATATCCCTCAACCTTATATAGGCCTATATTCACCAAGCTATGGTTTTGACTCTTACAACCCCTATAAATTTTGTTTATAACTTTGGATTCCATGAAATTTTTTAATATAAGGTTATTTTATGTACTCTACAATCTATGGTGGTTTTGGAGTAGATTAATGTTATATTGTATGGTCTCTAGTATTATGTGTTTGCTTTAGGCCTAAGAGACCTAATTGAAAGAAGGAAGTGTTGAGTTAGGTGTTTAACACTAATAATTGAGTCATAAAAATTTGGTCCAAGATGAAACAATATAAATGCTAATTAAATATGTCTTTCTATTTCATATAAAATCTATGTATCATTTAAACCTAGGAGCTTTGTGTCAAAATAGGGTTATAAGAAATATGCCTTAAAGAGAGCATGTAAGGAAGGAAAGTTATTGATTGGAGGTTGTTTTGTTGGGTTGGATCATTTAAAGGAGATATAAATGATATGATTTATCTCCATATTAGCCATAATATATAAATAAAAAGCTTATAATGATGTCTTTGGTCTATGAGCCTTTAAAATAAGGTCAAGTTTGAACTGTGCAAAGAGAGTAAGAGATGAGAGACATGTATGAGATAATGTGATTGTAAAATGAAATATGGGAAGGTAGAAGTATAGGAAGGATAATATATCTTCAATAATAATGATTACTATGCATGCAAAGAGGCTATGAGCCTAGTAAAGAGAGATATTGAGTAAGAGAGTTCAAGATGCAAGCAATGTAACTACAAAGGCAAGATAAATTAGAGATGACTTAAGGAAACAAAGGAGAAATAAGATTTAGGTGTATGTAAAATATGTTTTAGGCATCAAGGCCCTACATCAAGTGGTATCAAAGTAGGTAAGCTCTTTTAAAGTTGATTCTTATTGATATTTCATGAATTTTATGCTAAATGAGTATTATAGGTTGCTATGTGAGGTGCCAATGAAGGTTAAAAGAATATAGTAAGAGATAATTGATAAGTTTGTGGTAGATCATCCCTAAGGAGAGAGATATAAAAATATCAAAATAGAGAATAAGGAATCCAAGTGTGGGTTATGGTTCCAAGGTGAAAAATACATAGATAATGTGTTAATATACTAGGAAGAGGTTGAGGCACTAAAACATGGTGAAAAAGACTTTTGTTATAAGATAAAGGTAGAGAAGGTAAATAAGAGGAAGGGATTAGCTAAATTAGACTACCATAAGGAGATAAATAGAAAGTAAGACACAAAGAGGAAAGTGTTAGATGTTGAATAAGATATGAGAGAGAGACAAAATATTAGAGAAGATAAAACTCTTGGTGGAGCTCATGAAAATAGAAAAGAGAGGCAATATGTTTGGGTTATGAATAAGAAAAGAGTTAAGAGGACTAGAAGGCAACTCATTGAGATAAGAAGTAATATGTTCATGAGAGACAATGAGAATAACAATAAGTTGTTATGTAGCCATCTCAAGGAGGAGATGAAGAAGTTTATGATTGATGAACTGGACGAAGGTGATTAGTACCTTGTGAATAAGAAGAAGATGGAGGAAAGCAAGCCTAAATTTTTTTAATATAATAATTTATTGTGATGAATAAAATATTTAAATCAATAAAGATAAAAATCATGAACAACATGCTTATGTGGAATAAGAAAAATATAAAGATGAAGCACCTATTGATGTTCTTATAAAACTTAATATGTATAAAGAGGAGGTTCGTAATTGGCCACATAATGAAGATGAGATTCATGAACAAGTTAGGGTAGCAAAACTTAATGAATAATGAGGATATGGTTATAACCATTACAAACTATATAAGAATATGGTGCAACAGATGAAAAAATAAAACATAGTTTTATGGTATGATAAATGTTTTCTATGTAAAGAGAGAGGATGGAGGCAAGGAGAAACCATATGAAAGAGAAAAAGAAAGTGAGTCAAGATCAAGGTAATAAAGTAAGTTGATCAATTTATAGTATTAAAACTAAGTTATTAAAGGTAAGTATGATGATGGCAAGATACAAGGTTGCCAATAAGTGTTATTTTATGATTAATCTTAATTGGTCAAGGAGAAGGCATTATAAGGAAAGCTAAGAGGCTATGATAAGATTCACCATGAGAAGGTGAAGTGTACGAAAGAGGAAGCCAAATATGATATAGATGAGAGCATGAAAATGACAAAGGAAACACTGGGGTATGAGAAACTATTATAACATGAATGATGAGTCCATAAAATGCCTCATTATATCCATAAAATAACATCCTTTTTCTTGCATTAGAAGTGGATCTAAATGTAGTTTCCAAACTTAAAGTTTATTTAGAATGAAATAATAAGTATATATCACCATTATTTCTTTATAATTCTTTGATATATATTGGTTAGATATTTCTAATGATTATTGGGAAAAAACTATCAGTGAGTGTATATACAGTTCACAATATGCTAAGAATTATGCAAAGCATGAAGAGTTACGATGTTAAAGTCTTATACAACAAGATCTAGTATTCTAGTCAAGATATGGACTCCTACAGGCTTAATACAAAATCCCATAATAGCTCTAGATTACAATAGGCTTGTTATAGTAGCTCTACATTACAACAAGCTTGTTACAACTATAGATTATAATATGCTTGCTATATACTAGCTATGGATTACACAGGATTTCTAAGGACCAGCTATAGATTACAATAGACTTGCTATGAAATATCTATGGATTACATCAGATCATCTATGGATTACATTAGACTAGATAAAGATTTCACTAGGCTTGTTATGGATTTCAATATTCTTGTTATGGATTTCAATAGGTTGTTATGGATTTTAACAAAATTACTCAATACTTCAAGAAAACTACAACAAAATTATTTGAGAAGTATTTTTAAGATTATTTTAATGTTCCATCTATCATAAATAATGCTTTCCATTTATGTTCTTTCTGTATATGATTTCTATGTATAAAATTTTCATTTATAGATTGTACTCAAATATAGGTTTATGCAATTTTATTCTAAATAGTTAGCTCTCCCAATATTTGGTGGAGATCAAGATTATGTTGTTATAGATTAAATATCTCTCTCCATATTTTGAGGAGATTTGGATAGGATAAAATATCTCAATGGTTATTTTGAACTAGGAATTTGACTCAAGAGAGGATGATTAGTATCGTGTTAGTCCTAAAATTAAATCAAAATGAGATAAATGCACCAACATAACATTTATAGGTCTAGTTACCAGGGGACCTTAGTTAATAAGACTATAATGGAAAACACAACAAAAATGCAAAATAAATAAACCTTATTTCACCTTCTTTGGATGCTCCAAATATCTTGTTGAAGTGGTTTGCTCATCTTTGTGCTCATGAAGTCTACATCAATGAAGTGAGGCTACCTCCATATCTCTTTGGCACCATGTTTGGCTTTGGCTTGGCTTGGATTGGCTCAATATTTGGGCATAATAACACTAATTTTCATGAGGCTTTGTAATCAATTCAACATTATAAATTTTCATTATCCAAACATAGAATTCAATATGCAAAGCTTCCTACTTATATATTTTTGGAATGGTTTGAGGATAAACCATGACCATCCATCTCAAGATTGAGATGTGTGGTAATGAATAAATCCAAATATGAAATTCATTATACAAATATCCACATTAATTTTTGGGATGAAGCAGCATTTAATAGGCATGGAAGGTCTTAATGATTAATGGTAGGGATTAACCTTGATATTTTATACATTTATGGCCTAGGGGTGTCTTCCTAAAAAATGATATCACCTGATGATTTAGATATTCAATATTTATTTATAATAATAAAATATGCAACAAGTTCCATGGAATTCTTAATTAAACTCATGATTTGGTCTAATTATCTCTTAATCATGATTAATCACTTTGATGTAAACTTTGGCTCTTTGTGCACAAATTACTCAAATTGGTTAGAATGTCTTTTTATTGTCTTGAAATTTGATTGGATTGGAATTAGGATACAATGTCAAATGTGTTGGATCCACATTCCTATTTAGGATGTTATCAACACCAAATAAGAAATTCACATTTTTCATGTAAAATATTTGATAGAAAAGAGCAATCCAAGGCACCCAGGTGTAAAATTGGCATTTTGACTTGAAATTATTTGATCAAAGCTATTTGCTTCATAATTTACATTTCCCCATTTTGGGATACTTTGGCCAAAATCAGCTCTTGAATATGTCAGTTTTAAATATTTTAATGTGTTTTAGTATTTTTAGGCCAAATTGTGAATTTTGATGGAAATTGGTCAAAAGCTTGATTGAAGATCATCAATGGCTAGATTTAAGTGTCTACAGTTTGCCACTATCTAGGAAGGCATTACTAGATATAAGAATAGTAACATCTTCTCAAATAATTAAAAGGTCTTATATGCTTACAAATTCAATGGAAACTGATGAACTATATGATGCCCCATTGAGAGAAAGGTTGGTAAACCTAGGTTGGTAAATGGTCCCTCGAAAAGAAATAAGAAAAACAAGGGGACCAAAGAAATGAAAATGATGGGGTGAAAACACAATGAGTATTAAAAATTATTCAAAATCATTGATAATGTAAGTGGGATAGTGTACAATGGTTTTCCCAAATGTAGTTATAAGCATTGTACCTTGATATTGGCAATGTGGTATGATAACACAATGTGTTTGAAAAATTATTCAAAAGCATTGAGAATGTAAGTGGAATGGTGTATAATGGTTTTCCCAGATGTGGTTATAAGCATTGTCCCCTGAGAGTGGCAACATGGTATGATAACACAATGATTTTCCCAAAGGTAGTTATAATCATTGAGAAGATGGAGCTGCCTAGTTAGGATAGACAAACAAGATAAAAACATACCCCTATTTGGGCAAAAGGAGTGTAAATTTGATGAGAGCACAACGATTTGCCCTAAATTGGTTATAATCATTGAGAAATATAGGTGGGATGGTTTACAATTATTTTGCCATAGGTGGTTATAATCATTAGACCCTAATTATGGAAAACATGATTAATTAGTTGATGATGACAATAACTTAACACAAAGGGTAATAATGAATTGGAACAACCTTCTATTAGGGAGATACTCATTCAAACTAAGAAAAGGTTAAAATTATTGCATTGTTTAATTATGTTGTGTAGGATATGATTGGGATTGAATTAGGATGTCAGTATTGAAGAGATGTTGATGCTACCATTGCTAAATAGACTTCTTGAAGTTGAGGTTTGTCATATCATGTGTCAGTAGGCTTCATGGTATAACATCATGAGGACATGGCTGAAATATGCATAAGGATGGACTCTTGCAATCCAATACTCAATAGAAAACAATGCACCAATGATAGAAACCATAATGACAATGTAAACATATTAATATAAATGCATAAGGAATCACTCAATGAATGCAGATAGACGAAATCAAGGCAACAATGATGAAATAAAAAAAAAAGCATACAAACAAAACAACAAAGGATCAAATTTATAAATAAATCAATTTATAAATTAAAAAAAAAAAAGAACACCAACAATTTAAATTTAAGCCATACAAATATTTCCCCTAAAAAATAGGTGTCAACATAACAAACTAACATAATGGGGAAATAGAATAAAAGGAAAGGGGTGACTAACCTATATCCATATGCACTAGGAAAGTAGGAAATACCTACATAGTTCCATGGATGTAATATCCAATAAAAACTTTTGGCCAAATGTAGTTCTCCTAGGAAATGGGAAGAAAATGATAACTGATGAAAAAAATAGAATGGATGTGATAGAAGAATAGGAATGATCTTATAAAATGATAAGTGTATGGGAGAAAAGGCCAAAATGGATGGGGAAACTAAGTGATAAATGATTTTCTTGTAACTTAGTAAGGTTTCCCAGAATCCTTAAGGCAAAGAAGTGGTCAATGTTTTTGGATTTTTTAGAGTATCTCAACTTGATCAAAAATGATAAGACACTAAATGGGTCAAGCTCAGAAAATGGTGAGATCATTAATTAGGTTGCTCATAAAATGACATGAGCATGGATTAGGTTGCTCACAAAATGGTGAGAGCATGGCTTAGGTTGCTCGTAATATGCTGAGAGCTTGGATAGAAAGGGTAACTGAGATGATCTCAATAAGTATTGAGCACTACCTGCATAGTCCCAAAGTAAGACCTCAAATCACTATAGTTATACCTTATAGCAGAGGAATCTGACTAGTGTAGCAGTCAATTCAATAAAAATAGGCACAATTGGTATACGGCATGGTATGGCATAGAGAATGGCTAGTTTTTATGGTAAAGGCACAATAAATAAATGTTTCCCCTAGTTTGCCCATAGGCAAATATAACTAGGATATAATGGCATAGGTTAGTGAGACTAATTTACCAATAGGTGATTATAATTAGGATCAAGATATGAGAGAGAATGAAACAATAAATGAAGGATACAATTGCCAAACATCTGTCATACTACTCCAAAATACTTCCCTTATATAGAATGTATGAAACAACTATTGAAACAAAATCTAAATGCTCTTGTTAAAAGTGGTGATGGAACCAAATAGAATAGAACCAAGGTTAGAGGGTTATCTAGGGAGGGGAAAATGGACTTGGTTGATGAGGAAAGGTATGGTAAAATAAATATGTTATATGAAAAGTGATAGGTTATTAGGATGATAGGTTAGTAAAAAATGTATTATAAAAAGAAGATTAACAAAATGATACAACCTGAAATGATCCTTATAGATAATACACGAAGTCACTCAAGCGTAGTATTGATTGAGGTGGATAATGTTCATCAGCTCATCAAGATCATGGCCATTTGGTATGGCAAGTCTATATGCTTTGGATTTAAATTTTGTTGTAATGATGAAAGGCCCTATCTAGTTTGGTTTTAATTTACCTTTATGCTACTTCTCAGTCATGGTATTATTTTTGTTTTCTCTAAGAAAAGGATCACCAAGTTCAAATGGTATATACTTGATGCACTGATTATAGTGTCCTTTGAGTCATTTCTGATATTCCTAAAGATTTTTTTACCATAGTTGTGCATTTTTCAACAAGTGGATCTTGCTCTTATAGGTAAGCTACTTAGTAGATCATCTAGCACATGCTTGAAAGATATGTACAATGAACATAACTAAAATTTAATAAGAATTGTGGCTTTAATAACTTAAACAAATGAGTATGGAGTGGCTCTTATGGGTGTATGATGAATTGTATAGTATGTCCAAAGGGTGCAGAATATCTGAAGGTGCCAATCGTGACCACCATCATTGACAATATTTTTGAGAATGTTGACAATGGTTTTGTTTGATGCTTCAACCTAACCATTACCTTGAAGGTAATATGCCATAGAAATATGTTGTTTAATGTTGTATTTGAAACATAGCTTATCAACATCCTTATTCTTGAATGATCATCCATTATTAGATATACTATTAGAGGGGATACCATAGAGATAAATGATATGGTTGATGATGAACTTGAAAATTTGCTTTCCAATCATGTAATTGAGGGGTATAGATTTAACCAACTTAGTGAAATATTTAGTGGAGGTAAGGATATGTTTATCGCCATCAGATGAAGTGGGATTGATCTTTCCAATGAGGTCAAGGCACCATGTAGTAAATGGCCATGGTGTGAACATTGGTTTCAGAGTTTTGGTTGGGCCATGGATCAAATTATCATGCCATTAACATTTGTTTCACTTCTTTACATATAAAGTTGTATCTACATCCATCATGGGCTAATAATATATATTATGGAAGAGTTTTCTGGATAGGATGGCCCCATTAGTGTGGGATCCACATAAACCTTCATGAACATCTCATAATGCTAGCATATATTCTGCCAAAGTTAAATAATGAAGTAGAGTTCCATCAAAACTATGATGATAAATGGTTGGTCTAAGTAAGTTATAATGAGTGGTTTGGTGGATGAAGGCTTTGGTTTGTTTTCAAGATAGGTTATGTGGTAATACTTGGTCATGAAGGTAGTTGTAAAGGTCTGAGTACTAGATAGAACTAGGAGCAACAATATCATAAATCATTGTAATGGTTGAAGGTTCATGAGCTAGTATGAACAAATTATTGACGAGGAATTGATACTCTCTATCTTTGTTCATTTTTTAAATCATAGAACTGATAGTATTCATGGCATCTACAGTTCTATTACTTGTCCTATGTATATGCTAAAACTAAATGTTGGCAATCTATTATTTGAGAGTGTTGACTAGGGCCCTATATGGAACCAAATTGTCATCTTTGGTTTGGAAATGGTATATGACATGATTGATGATTAACTAAGAATCACCATAAACCTAGAGATGAGATATGTTTCATTATACTGCCTGTTAGAATCCTAAAACAAGTGCTTCATACTCAGCCATGTTTTTTGTATAAGGTAAATTGATTCTGAAAGACTTAGGAATTAGATCCCCCTATGGCATAATAAAAAAAAGACCTACCCTCAATTCATGTGAAGTAAATTATCCATGAAAATATAGCTTCTAATTTTTCTCTTCAATAGGTATGCCAATGATGGTCATTATGGATTCATCATAGAATTGGAATATGAGTGGTTCTATGTCTATAATTTGTGCTTTAACAAGCTAATCTACAAGGACCTATCTCTTAATTACCTTCTAATTGACACACTCTATGTCAAAATCACTAAGAATCATGATCCACTTGGCCATTTTGCATTGTAAAGTTATTTTAGAGAGTATATACTTGAGTGGATCTACTTTTGAAATGACCATGGTCTTACTATTCAACATGTAGTGTCATATTTTTTGAGCTGCGAATACCATGGTTAGACAGGGTTTTTCAATAGCCATATAGTTATCTTCATACATGACCAATGTATGACTTAAGTAGTATACTTAATGCTCTTTTTCATTGTCATCATGTTGATCTAGAATTTCCCCTAAGGCACTATTTATAGCTGATAGGTACAACAAAAATGGTTTTCCTGACATAGGGGTAAGCAAAATAGGTAGATTTGCTAAGTACTCTTTTAGAAACTAAAAAGCTATTTGGTAGTGATTATCCCAGTGGAATGCAACTTTATTATTTAACATATGTGTAAATGGATGACATTTTTTTTCTAACTAAGATATAAATCATCGGATTGACTAGATCTTGCCCTACAAACTACGAAGCTGCTTCAAATTGGTTAGTTATGGCATCTTTGCCATAGCTTTTCTTTTGGCCAGATTAACTTAAATACCTTGATGAGACATGATGAAACAAACTAATTTGTCTGATTTTACTCCAAATACACATTTCTTTAGATTTAGTTACACTTTATACTAATGCAGTCTTTCAAACATTCTATGTAACACTACTAGATGGTCAGCCCTAGTCTTTGATTTTCCAATAATGTCATTGACATAGTCCTTAACAATACCATGCATCATATCATGAAATATGATAGTCATGAGTCTTTGGTAGGTGCACCCTACATTCTCAAAACCAAACAACATAACTTGATAATAGAATGTTCCCCATAGAGTGGTGAACACTATTTTATGTTGGTCTTCTAGTGCTATTCTAATTTAGTTGTATCCCAAAAATCCATCCATTAATGAAAGCAGTTCATAATCCATTATGGATTAGATGATCATGTCAATGTTTAGCAATGGAAATTCATTCCTAGGGAAAGATTAATTTGTCTCAAAAATTAGTATAGGTTTTTATTCCTTTTACCTTTTTACTAACAGGTACAACATTGGATATCCATTCTATGTAGTCAAGGGATCGAACACATCTTGCTTCTAAGAGTTTTTTCAATTCTATCTTTACTAATACAACAATTCAAGGATGTGTCTTATGTAGCTTTTATTTTACTGGTTGGGCATTAAGATTGACCACAAGGTGGTGTAAAACTAGGATGGGGTCCAAACCTAACATGTCTGGATATGCCCATGTAAAAATATTTACAAACTCTCTCAATGGATTTGTAAAGACTTAAATTTCCTCCTCAATAGCCATATAGCTATGTTCATACATGACCAGTGTACAACTTAATTAGTATATTGCATGCTCTTTTCCATTCTCATCATGTTGAGCTAGAACTACTCCCAAGGCATTATCTATAGCTGATAGGTATAATAAAAATGGTTTTCCTGACATAGGGGGTAACAAAATAGGTAGATTTGTTAAGTACTCTTTTAGCAACTAAAAAGCTATTTAGCACTGATTATCCCAGTAGAATGAAACTCTCTTATTTAAAATATGTGTTAATGGATGACATTAGTTTTCTAATTGAGATATAAAGCATCAGATTGACTAGATCTTTCCTCACAAACTACAGAGTTGCTTCAAATTGGTTAGTTGTGGCATCTTTGTCATAGCTTGTATTTTGGTCAGATCAACTTAAATACCTTGATGAGACATGATGAAACCAATTAATTTGTTTGATCTTACTCCAAATACACATTTATTTGAATTTAGTTAGAAATTATACTCATGTAGTCTATTAAATATTCTATGTAACACTAGTGGATGGTTAGCCCTGGTCTTTGATTTGCTACTAAGGTCATTGATATAGTCTTTAACAATATCATGCATCATATCATGAAATATGATAGTCATGACTCTTTGGTAGGTGGCCCCTACATTCTTAAGACCAAACAACATAACTTGATAATAGAATTTTCACCATAGAGTGGTGAATACTATTTTATGTTGGTTTTCTGGTGCTATTATGATTTGGTTATATTCAAAAAAACCACTGTTAATGAAAGAAGTTCATAACCCATTATGCATTCAATGATCATGTCAATGTTTAGCAATGGAAATTCATCCTTAGGGCAAGATTTTTTTGTCTCAAAAATTAATATAGTTTTTTATTCCTTTTATCTTTTAACTAACATGTATAACATTGGATATCCATTCTGAGTAGTCAATGGATCAAATACATCTTGATTCTAAGAGTTTTTTAAAACTCTATCTTTACTAATACAAAAATTAAAGTATGTATCTTATGTGGCTTTTGTTTTACTTTTTTGGCATTAGGATTGACTACAAGGTGGTGCAAAACCAAGATGGGGTCCAAACCTAGCATGTCAGAATATGCCCATGTAAAAATATCTACAAACTCTCTCAATAGAGCTATAAAGACTTCACTTTCCTCCCCAATAAGGGATGCACCTAATTTCATCCATTTTAGGTCTAATAGATTCTTTATATTTACCTCTATCGTATCCTCCATTTGAAGGGTCGAACTATCTTTTAGGATATTAGGCAAAGACTTGAACTATTAGGCTATATCAGAGTCCTCTATTCGGATTGGCTCTTCAATTTTTCCTAGGCATGATGAGTTTGAGTCCCCCAATGGGAGATCTAGCCATGTGACAAAAAAATTATAAATTCTAAAAGAATTCAATCAAAGACTTGTTTCTCAAAAATGAAATCAGGTCCATAGACATGTTCATCATTGGTGGTCTCCTAGACTAAATTCAAAGAAGAATAAACACCCCTATATAATGGTGCATTAAATAGGTTTTCACCACTAGATTGGCATTTATCTTTAATTTTTCCCTAGTCAGTAAGTGTCTCAAAGAGGTTATCACTTTGGGACCTCAATATTTTATTTAATTTCTTTTGGCTAAGGGTGTTCACCTACTCTCTAAAATAGGCTTTAGGATCAAATGTGATTGAGAACCCTAATTTATGATCTCCCAATGGGATGTTGTCTCTAAGGCCTATAAAATCATCTAATAACTCATCATTTAAAAACTCATCAATTGGTGAACTAGATTATTTTTGTTCCTAATCTATTAGTTGGGGATATAATAATGGCAATAGATTGTGATGAAAGACTAGGGTAAGTATACAAATGGAATGAGGGTTAAATAGGTTCTTTTTAGCTAAGTCATCAAAAATACTATGATCAAAATCTACTTCACTATTGGCATGTTTATCACTAGTTGATGGGGATGGAGCATGAGTAAGGTATACAGAGTCATGCCTAGGTAGTTTAACTCTAAGTCCATAGTGTCTTTTGTAATGGAAATTGGCTCAAGTGTCCCTTGTTGATTAGGTTTGAGTCCTCCTCCTTCATAGTCTTGATTCTCCATGATCCTATTGGGAATAGGATAATTTGTACTCTTATAACAATTATCTTGGTTGTCATTGTATAACCATGATTCATCTCCCTTGAGAAGGTTTACATGAAGGTCAGATGCTAGTACAAACATGGCAGGTCCTTTATCATTGCTCTTTTGTTACCATTGTGGATGAAGTGACTTAGCTTCAGGTTTTCTAAAGGATTTTGTATTTTGTGGAAGGTTCATAATATGAATGGTATCATGGGTGAAATATTATCCTATGCCATTAGCCAAAATGGTGTAATTATTCAAAGCTTCAAGAGGTTGCATGTGGGAAAGGGAATTTAGGGTATTAAGATATATGCAATTGTCCTCTAGAGAATCAATAAGTATGGCCTTTCTTTTATCCTACTTAGATCTTGGATTCATGCCATATTGGTAATTTTATCTTTTAAACTCAGCCTCAAGATGTTTGTAGTGTTCATATGGGTGAAAATCTCCTAGAATATTCACTTCCATCCCTGAGTGAGAGAACTTGATAGATTGGTGCAGTATTGATGGAACTACATGAATCTCATGTAACTAAGGCCTTCCTAGAAGAATATTATATGAAAACTCAAGATTAATCACATGGAAATGTCTATCATGGGTCAAAGGCCCAATGAGAACTTCCGGGCTAATGGTGCTTTGTGATTGTCTCTTGATTACCATAAGCTTTGATAGTTATCATTTTTGGTTGTAGATCTAGTATTGTGTACCCAAAAAGCTTGATGAGCTTTGGAGACACTATTTTGAATCCTAATCCATTATCTATAAAGACACATGTCACTTTATGCTACTTTATATAAACTTCTATGTATAATGGATTATTATGGAGTAGGCTAAGGGAAGACATATCACTTTTGTTGAAAGTGACTTGTTGGGCTGGAATTAGGTGTCCAACTAAAGCTTGGAATTTATTAGGGGATATGTGACTTGAAATATTGGATTGGGTTAAGAACTCATTTTTTTTAAAAATATGGATTGTTGACATACACAACAAATCTAAAATGGATATTTGTGCAAGTATCTTTAGTAATTGTTTAATAATATCAAACTTCTTATCTTGGATAATGTTAAATGGTTTATTCTAAGGCTGAATGGTTGCTTGGATAATGGGTGAAGTAGTAGATGGATGTGGGCTTGGGATGGTAATTTTTTACCTCCTAGATGTTATTTCACAATCGATATTGAATATAAGACCATGATTTCTAACAAATGATGGTGATGGTGTGGGACTAGATAGGACAAGTCTCAATTTCTAGTGCACTTGTGTGTGGTCACAAGGTAAGGTCAAGTTATCGATATAATGTGAAAAATTAAGAATCCTTATTTATTGGTTTACCTATGTGTGGTCCTAGGTTAAAGAACTATTTTTGAAGGAATTGGATTCATTTGGTATGGTTAGAAATGGTCCCATCTGATTAGAATTTGGTCTAGGATTAATGGAGATGGTATTAATGTTACCACCTAAAATATGTCCTACAACTCTATTGTAGTCATGTATAATTACATGGAGGGTTTATTGGTTGTTAAAATTATAACCTTCATTTTGTTCATTATTCTAGTGTTGTTGATTCTATTCTTGGTTTTATTTTTTTGGCCTTTGATTTTGATACACTTGATTTTGTTTTTGCACTAATTAGTGGTGTTGTTATCATTATTATTGTTGTTGTTGTTAGTTTTTATGTTGGTGAGAAGGGTTTTGATAAATCTAAAGAGTCTAATTGGAGGTGGAAACACAACCATAAAATGTGATCTCCCCATTCTCTAACTTATTCTCAACCAAATGCTTGATTTTCACACATCTTCATAACTTATGCTTGTTGACCCAATGATATTCACAAAATTCATTTTCACGGTACCAATCAGGATAAGAAATGCCTTACAGATAATGCTTTGGTATAGGCAATCTAATCAAATTAGTGAAATTAAGTTTATGAAACACAAAGAGTGGGTATTGTTCTACTTGGAGGAAGGACTTAGAATGGAAAAGGTGGTTGCATTTGTTGCATGGGCCTAACCTATTGTGCTTGTTGTGTTGGGTTAAGATTTTTTTAGGTAGGAGTAATTTAAAAAGGTGTAACATGCTAAGTGGATGGTGTTTACATCATTTGAACATGGTGTGACTCAGTTACTTCATTTCCCTAAACATTCTTATTGTGGTCGAATTGCTCTAGTCTATCGTGGTTATTGGCATGTGTTAGTTGTGATGCTTTCACTTGGATTGGATATTGGTTTTGGACATTTCCATGATTGGTAACTTCATTTTGATTAGTTAAAGTGAGCCTTATGATTCATTTATTAATTAGGTGCTCTCTCAATCAACAAACTTTTATAAATATTTTTTTGAAAGTATACACACATTGTAGTTCCAAATGATAAGCTATCTTACTATGAAAATTTTTAGTAAATAAGAAGCTAATTATTTATCTATTAAATTATGGGTGAATAAACTTGTAAGGGCTCTTCATCATTACAGATAACTCACAAAACTCTCACTAGCTTTTTCTTTTACTTGCATCAAGTTGACCAATGAAATCTCATGTTTGATATTATAGGAAAAGTGTTGCACAATTTTTTTTGAAAGGCCATCAAAATTTGTTACTAAATTCTTGGGAAATTTTAAAAACCACTCCAATTCTTGTCCTACTAGACTCCTTGGGAACAACAAAAAAAGGTATATGTCATTATATGCTATTGGATAACATGGGACAAAGAATGTTATTAAATGGGATTTGGGGTAACTTTTCCCTTTGTTTTAATCAAACTTTGGGGGGTTTTATCCTAGAGAAAATGGAATCTTTAAGTACTCCATGTTGAAATGATAAAAACACACATCATCCAGCTTAAACTTTTTACCTTGTTTCACATCATAGATGGTAGTGATTGCATCCTTCATCTATTGTAATTATTGCTCTAGGAAACTTATGGGAATATTGGATTGGGTAGATGGTTGGGTAGTCACGAGTGGAGAACTTAGACCAAGTTATAATTGAGATATTTATCAGCATATGATAAATTGGTTGGGAAATAGACCGAGAATACACATATGTAGATTAGGGTTTAAATCTTGGAGTTGTGTGTGTTGCAGTGCAATATTCTAGTTAGGGTTAGTTATGAAGGTTTCTTGTTGAGGATTTTGTGGTTGGGATGAAGGGATATAACTATACTATGCCTAATGTGGTTGAAAATGGAAATGTTACTGACTAATCAAACATTTTTATTGAGTGAGAACTTATGAACCAAGGCTCTATATTTTAATGAGTGGCACACTTTGAACAAAAGGAAATTATTACCTAGTAGGTACTTGAGAAACTTTGGAACCTCCTTATTGAATGAATCCCTATTGGGAAGTTGATTCTTGTTGGAGATTCAAAAATTGTCACTGACTAGTAGTCATTTATTGTTGGTTAGACATCAATTGGTTTTGGATTGTCACACTAGCCTATGGCTGAATAGGTATGTTTGTTATTACCATACGTGGTGGCACATTAGTTGACCCTTATTGAGGTGGTAACATATTCAACCTCTATTACATTATTATAATATATTTTTCCTATTGTTGTGAAATACCACTCATCACTTATTGAATAGGAGTAGGATTCATCACATGTTGTAGTTGAGGCACAACATTGGTTCTTAGTTGGCTACCTAATCTTATTGGTTCTGCACTTGAAGAAGTAGTTGGTTGAGGATTACAAGTAGTTGGTTGACATTGGGATGTATAAATTAATACTCCCTAATTTTGAGAACCACTTGTAATGTTAATGAAAGGCACAATTTATTGGCTAGTTATTTTCATACTAACACCACTTTTATTTAGATGGGCTATTGCTTGTGCATTATCCATTATGTTTTGGCCACTATTATACAAAAAATAAGAAGATACTTCTTTGATAGTTGGTATATGAAATAAATTTTCAATCAAAATGCTATGCATAAATGGGTTTTCACCTTGATTATCTTGACAAGTCATTTCTATTAACACTCTGGTAAAAGGAACTAAATTAATGAGAGGCCTACTTGTCATGGTCATCTAGTAAAAATTATGTGCTAAGTTCAATTAGGTTTTGTATGTTGTTTGCATCTATACAAAGTGATCCTCCATGGTGTCCTTGCCTTTGAAAATCATGCTCGGGTCCTGATATGTTGTTTTGACTAGAGCTTAATGAGTGTTAGAAGAAGCCTATTGATTGTACAATATGTTATGAGGCATTCTTAATAAACTTGGTAAATTCTCATGGGGCAAGTATATTAGAAACCTGGCCCCAACCTCTATGGATCTAACCAAATATCATCTTTGTTCTCTAATAAATGATGCTCAAACAAATAATAACCATACATGGAAGGTACACTAATATAGTATGTCTATTGAGGAAAAAGTTATTAAATAGTAGGTACCATATCTAGGTATTGTGTTGTTTGGTTTTGGTACTATTCTGAATATGGTGTATATTAACCAAATATTTATCCAATGTATTTTGGTTTTGTGCCCCTATTTGAGTATTACAAGATGGCTAAGGATCCATCTCATAAGAAATATTATATTTATAGGGGTCTTGCACCATTTATTATTGCATAACCACATTACTAATCCATGGATTTCACATGAGTCCACTATGAGTGTAGGAATACATCCTGGGATCCATAGTGAATGTTTTGTGATAGAAAGGGAAGAGAGTTTTATGAACTCTAAAAAGACAATGTCGAAAAGATGACGTTCAAACATGGTCTAGATTCATCAAAAGGATGGAAAGGTTTATACAATGATTTGTGGTAAAAATAAGCTAACATTAATTATATAACATTACACATCTTATACAAAAAAGATTATGTAAATGGACTGAAAATTTAATTGCCAAACTCTAAGGTCAAAGTGTTTCAAATCAGTCTAATCTAGGAAAATAAGATTTTATAGGTCTTTTGGCCAAACACAACATCAAAAGATAGACTCAAATAAGGCATGCACTTGGAATCTTGGCCAAATGGCATCAAAATATAGACTTTGAAATAGATGACATTTTAATCTAACAAATTTGAAACACTTCAAAAAAAAATTAGGCATTTGACTCTTGGACATGAACTCGATCAAATAGTTATAAGGTATGAAACAAAAGGAACTTTAGAGATATTTTGTTTTCTCTCAAATAATGGTATGAAACTTGGTTCTTTTTACAAAGAGTCTAAAAAAATGTGAATGACATAACTATGCTAGGAAAACATTCATGAAGGTATACTCAGATTGGCTTGAAAATGTGTACAAACTTGAAATCTATGCAAAAAGGTATATGAAACAATGTTTGAAATGTTTTGGATAGTGTAACAATGCTAGACTACTCAAAATATGTGATAACATGTTTGTTTTAAAAACTCTATGGCAAAAATGTTTCACAAATTTTGGTAGAGTAACACTACCTTTCTTAACTCAAATGACATATATACCTTCAAATTTTTGATAATATCTCTATGGCAAAGAAGTATGTATTCAAATAATATTTATATAAATAGGATGGTAACACAAAAATGTTTGGTGCATAGACTCAAAGTGTAAGTTTTTATCATAAAATGACTTAAGTCTACCAAGTGGTGATAATGATTATGACTCTTAAACGACCTTGAACACAAATTGGTAACTGAACCTAAATTCCCTTATGTTTAGTGAAAATGTTGAACCCAATTAACACATCAACCATATGAACTTATGAAGATGAAATTGATAATTTAGATTATAAATTAAGGACTTTAAAAAATATTTGGTAAAATTCTAAACATAATTGGACAACATAACTATGCCAAAGTGGATGATATGAATCCAAGTTTTAATGAACTTTGAACAAGGCAAATTGATGATTCACGTGGGTAGCATAACACATATTTTTTGATAATAAAATAAGGAATATGTATTTTGGTTTGTATCATTTCTTCACACCAAGTTTTGAATCTAAAAAAGACTTTAATCTAGGATAAAAACCAACTAATTAACCACTCGTAGGTCTTAAATTGAGAAGGTTGCTTGGTATTGTTAGAATTCATCAATATAGGTCACTTAAAATGATTTTGGTGTTCATCCAAAAAGTAAAATATGCATTATATAATAGTTTTTTTTTACACCCCCTTATCTCAAATGATAGTAATATGACATGGAAATTAAGGCACATCTTGCACCAACAACATTTCAACAGTAAGTGGAGATTTGTCTAAAATCTACGAGTTTTTGAATTTTTATATGGATTAATTACCCAATGACTTTCATGTCATGTTACAAAATAAATCCACTTAAATTAGGTATCCATAGCACTTGGCTTGTTGCAAAAACATCTAGTCCTTTTTTCAACCACTACATCTATCACTTACTCAGTGTAGTGTGATGTCCCAAGTGTATATATGTCATATATATAAATCCAACACTAGAAGGTTGTTTAACCACTCAAACCTCTAATATTAGTGGGAGTGATGAATTTGAATCTAAGAGATGAAACCCTAGGACAAATCTTCCCTGTAGAACTTGTTATATGTAATGAAGTCCCCCTCATAAGCCAAGTTTGCATAAAAATAAATGACTAATAGAAAGACTTTAGGGTCATTTTCAAAAACACCCAAACTATTATGAGTTTTTTGGGAGTGATTGATATGACATTATTTATATACATGTTTTCAATAAAGATGACATTTTTTATTGCAAAATTTCCCTCAAGGGGATGGATGGAAGAGCATACATGCAACATCCCTCTTTTTTCCAATCAAAAACTAAGTTAAGCAACTATTGAATACAAAACTTGGACAAAAAAATTCAATTTTAAACATCAAATGAAAAGTTTAATGGTGTTATTTTGACCCCTTGGTCTTAAGTTGTAACCTTGAAGTCACAATTATCAAAGCATTCCCTTAAGCCTCTAAATTTTTCATTAAGCCCCAAAATAATGTTCTTAGTCCATTTTAAACTTTCAAAGAAGGTATAAAAAGCATGATTTAACAAATTTCAAATTGGCCCTAAAATAAAAAAGCTATTATGTCCTTTAGCTTTGAAGCCATTTTAATTTTGGAATAATAAACTTTGAAATTGAAGGTCTCGAGTTTACATAGTGCAATCTCGCCACTCCATAGAACAATCCTGTGACTCATAGTGCAATACCACTAGTAAGAAAGTTGTGGTATTGTCACTTAATGGGTAGAAATTTAATGAAAATCTCAAGACTCTTATTGCAATACCACTACCACAAAATTTGTCGTATTGTCACCTAACAACTAATTTTTTAACAATAGTCCCACAAACCAGTTAAGCAATACTGCAATTTAGGTTAACAATCCTGTGATTATCTAGTTACAGTATTACAATATCACTACTAGCTAATATCCAGATCGCAATATCACTACTTGCAAGTAGAGGTATTATCAAAATCTATAGACATAATCAATATCACTACTAGCTAGTATCAGGATTGCAATATCACCACTTGCAAGTAGAGGTATTATCAGAATCTATAGACATAATCAATGTTAGTGAAAAAATGAAATTAAAATTTAATACCATGACTTTCAGTGATAATCTCATGACTGTGTCAAGATAAATCTTTAACTTCTAAAAAAATATGATTTTACTTAATTTTTTAATTTTTTCAGCCTCCCACTCCAAGATTCTACATGACAAAGGTTAGCAATTTTCTTCTAGGAGCCTTATGACAAAGTTTATGAGGCTACAATCCCACTAGGTGTGTTATTATGTGAATGATGAATTTTACTCATGAGAGGATGACTACTATCGTGTTAGTACCAAAATGAGATATACACACTAGCATAAAATCTCTAGGCCTAGTTATTAGGGGGGATTAGTTAATAAGACTAAAATGGAAAACACAACTAAAATGATAAATAAACCTTCTTTCACCTTCCTTGGATGCTCCAAATAGTTTGTTGAAGTGGTTTGATTAGATTTGTGCTCATGAAGTCTACATAAATAATGTGTGGCTACCTCCATCTCTCTTTGGCACCATGTTTGGATTTGACTTGGAGTGGCTCAGATTAATATTTGGTTATAATAAAACTAATTTTCATGAGTATTTGGAATCAATTTAGCATTATAACTTTTCATTATCTAAGCTTAGAATTTAATAGGCAAGGACTCTTATTTATAGATTTTTGGAATGGTTTGATGATCAAGCATGATCATTCATATAAATATTGAGATGTGTGGCCATGAATAAATTGAAATGTGAATTAATTATAAAAATATCCCCATTAATATTTTAGACATAGGGGTATTAAGTACGCATTTAGGGTCATAATGAGGCATGCGAGGGGTTAACCTTGATATTTTATGCATTTATGGCCTAGGGATGTCTCCTCAAGAAATGATATCACATAATGATGTAGATATTCAATATTCATTTCCAAAAATAAATTATTTAAAAAGTTCTATGGAATTATTAATTAGGATCATTATTTGGTTTAATTATGTCTTAAATATGATTAAGCACTTTGTGCAAATCCTGGCTCTTTGTGCACAAATTACTCAACTTGGTCAGAATGTCTTGTTATTGGTCCAAAATTTGATTGGATTGCAATTAGGATGTGATGTTAGATGTGTTGGATCTGCATTCGCACTTAGGATGTTATCAACACCAAATAACAAAAGTATATGTCTTGGGCAAGAGACTTGGTAGAAAAGAGCAATCCAGGGCACCTAGGTGAAAAATTAGCATTTTGACTTGAAATAATCTGATCAAAGTTAGATAATTCATAAATTTAATTTCCCCAATTAGGGAATATTTGGATAAAATCAACACTTGAATATGTCATTTCCAAATCTTGTATTGTTTTTAGAGTTTTTAGGCCAAATTATACATTTTGATGGAAATTGGTCAAAACCCTAATTGAAGGTCATCAATGGCCACATTTAGGTGTCTAAAATTACCCCCAAATAAGCTGTTAGTTACAAAAATGAATTATAAATGAAACTTTCAACACCTGAGTGAATAATCAATCAATCAATACAATTTCTCTTTCGATTATTCTAAGTAGTCCATTTTGGAACCTATGTTTTGAATAAATCCTCTTCTAAGGAATGAGTTAGCCACTCATTCCAAGGAAGATGGATCTATTTATTTTATTTATTTTTATATTCTATAATTATTATTTTATATTTTAATTTCTAATTTTATTTCTTTTCTATTGTAAACATTTATTTTGTACAACTTATAGTAAACCTACAGGTATTTTGTGTTTGACATTTTTTATCAATTTAATAATTTACATTCATGCAAGTGTGCTTTAATATCACACAAGAGTGTTTTTATTTTTGAAAGTGTGATTAAATTTCTAAAAGTGTAATTTTAAATTCCATCAAGTGTTATTTTTAATTCCTACAGGTGTGGAGTGTGATAGAAAGAACCATTTGCCAAAGATCTCTCTCCTTTTGCATACAGCCTTTAGACACCAACCCTAGATTAAGAATATTAAATTAAGGGTATTAAAGACAACCATAAATTCAGACCAAGGTGGAATCATCAATGAGAAGATATAATAGCCAAGAGTACTAGAATAACCCATGAGAAAGGAATAAATAAACTATGAAGTAGAAGTAAGACTGAATCATGATAACTAGCCATTGTAGGCAAAGTATGGTGAAGATAAATCATAGATAGAAAAAATAAAAATGAGGTGAAAAAGGAGTTATAATAGGTCAATTATTTCATTGATTTAGAATATGAGTTGACAAAGAAATAATCTAGAGCAAGTGGACAAAGAAGCAAGAACCAGGTGAGAATAAAAGACAAATACAAGAGGATCAATAGTAATATGAGGTTAGAAGATCATCAGAGAAAGAATTGGAAAAAAGGAAGAATTTGGGAAAAGAATATTTTTTAGGATTTCAAATTCTCCCACTTTGGAATTATTATGAAAAGTATTATGTAATAAACAAGTGTCTCATGGGAAATCATTTCTATTTGGTTTAGGGTTTGAGTTGTGTTATAGGGACTGTTGGGTGATGATCAAATAAGTTAATGCCCCCAACATCTCTATGACATGAGTAGAGGGAATTACCAACATATTAAAGTGCATAAGTCATATATCTATGCATTCCTATACGATGTTCAAAACATGTGTGAAACTCATGTGTATATAGAGGGAAAGGATATGTTATCCACAAACATGGAATTTAAAACATAGATGCCAAAGATCTAATAGAACACCTAAATGTTGAACCTATTATTGAAATTTTAGTGTTTATTTTGGTATTTTTGGCATATTTTGAAGTAAAATATTGTCATATGATCACATATAAAGCATTCTCATAGGTATATACCTACTATGAACCTAGTGGCATGAACTAGTGATATTACCAAGGAAGATGTATAGGTTCAAAATATGTGACTATAGTATCTGTGATGTTCTATGTATGTATAATAGGACTCTATGGTCCTAAATAAATAGTAGGACCATGGGTTAGTCTACTCAATTATTAAATGGTATGTAGTTTTTTTGGTAAATTAGTAATAGAAACATGCATAAGTATGTTGGATATCTAAACATCGTGTGTAATATAAGAGTATTATGTGTAACCCCCTATGTAACTATGATTTAATGGTCTCTAAAGTGTTGGATACCTAATAAATTCGATTTTCTATTGCTTACCAGTTTTTGTAATATTGACATTAGTAGGTTTGAAAATTAACTTCTTGGGTATAAATTTTATCTTACTCAATAAGATGCTCACATGGAACTCTAGAAACTATAATTACCCAATTGGCATGAATGTATTAAATAAATACATGAATTATAGAAAGAATTTATCAAATGTATGTATCTAAGGTCATCCTAATAACATATTGAAGACACATTTGTAAGGTATAATTGAGAAGGTAGTAACCACATGTGTGGGACCCACCTATAAAGGTAAGTTAATATCACCGAGAACCTATTATGAGGTTCCATCAAATACTATAACTATTTTTGTAAAATGATAAAAATGATGATTTTTATAACCAAAATAAATAACTAATGTCATAGTAAATATATTTTCATTTTCAATATTGTCAATCATAATACTGTTTATAGGCTAGTGATCAAGAGATGATCAAATAAATAAGGGATCAAGATTTGAGTCGTCATACCTAATCTTACTATGATCAAAATTAATAAGTTTTTTTTGAACCATATAATGTATATTATATGTATAGGTACTGATAATACCATCTAGCAAGTGTATGTAGTTTGAATGAGGTTGTGCATTACATTCCATTGAAAATTTTGAATATTTCTTAGAATGGTCTTATAAACGACTAATAAATATTTTATGTTTGTGGTGATCACTAGGTTATGAATTTAATTCATTTTGAGGATAAACAAATTTAATATTTTAATCATAAATGAGGTTTTTTACTTTATGGTTCAAGGTAAAACATATGTTCATAGAATTCCTAGGTCCTTGGTAATAGTCATAATAAGCATTTGCATCATGTCCTTTGGCTATAAGTCTACTCATATCAACCTCTATATGATAAGGGAGATACATAATATGAAACTCTAAAAATATTGGTAGTAATGAAGTGGGACACAAAGGTAATCATGAAAACTATGTCCATGATGTATTGGATAACACAAGCCTATTAGGTTGTTGTGACACTTCATTAATCAGGGTAGATATTTCCTTTAAAATATGAGAGGGTTTGACCTTATTACTTGGTTTGATAGTAATATTGGTATTATATGTAATTTTATTCAATGTGTTTGTTACATTATTTAATTTATTCCATGAAATAAGCTTCATTACATGGTCTCCAACAACATGGCATAAGCCATCAAAATATTTGAAATTTTTGAATATAGTGGAATTATATAAATCAAAAATAATTTTTTTCTTGATAATATATTGAAACTCTTTATCTAGCATAGGATTGGTCATTTTATCCAACATTGTCTTGTACCTCAAGACATACTCTCTAATAGGTTTATTGGTTCCTTGTTTTATCTTTACAATTTGGGCATATGAATTTTTTTTCATAATGTTAATAGAGAAGTGTGTTGGAAAATGAACTATAAGATGCTTGAAATACTTTACCAATTAGGTTGGGAAATCATAGAATCACCTAAATTAGTAGTATTTTATTCTCATTGGAAATAATTTGGTAAAAAGTTAATCATTGGAGGCCTAAACAAGGTATGTCATGAACAAGGATCAAAGATGTTGTTTATGATCACCCTTGCCATCATAAAATGCAAAATTAGGTGTAATAAAACTAGTTTCTAAGGGTTATAAATTTATATTTGATGTAATATGATTATGCAACACATATAGGGATTCAATATCATGATGAGACTTCAATGCCTTTTGTTCAATATTTGTGTTCTTGTCCTCCAAGGTCCTATAACTTGAATAAGAGATTAGTCTATACACCCATTAGGATTTTTATTATCAATTTGCGTGGTGACCAAAGGGGAGGAAAGAGTGGTTCTATTATTAATAGGCATTAAAACATATAATTGGGTTGAATTATTAATGTTTCCCATGTAAGATGTGGTAATATTCGTTTGGATCGTAGGTAATAATGGTTAGAAAACATAACCCATGTCCCTCTTAGATGTAAGAATCGATGAAGTATCCAATTGGAAGGATGTTTAAGTTATGTCTTTTTATTTGTTTGTTTCCAATATAGTTCTAATGATCTCATAAAATTCCTTAGGATTTTTATGAATATGATTATGAAATAATGCAATAATTTTCACTTGCAAACGGTTTATTTTCTCATGCTCATTATGTTCATTAGACTCATGGTTTTCATTATCATAATATTTTTCTATGATAGCCTAAATATTATGTTCTTCATTCTCAATATTGGCATTATCGTGATCCATAGGATTATTTACCTCATTAATTTCATAAATCTTAATTGGTATAAAATGAAGCTTAATGTATTCAATAGGCACAATACCCAATCCATGGATATACCTAGATTTCATAAAAACTAATTTAAGTAATATCTAAATAATCACAAAAATCTAAAACCCTAGTTAGCTAAAGCCCAAATGTATCATAAAAAATGCATTCACACAAATAATTATCACCAAAGAGTTAACCCTAGGTTTGGATAAGGATCCTAAGGTGTTAGTTTTAATCATATATAAATGAAGAAGCATAAGGGTGATAAACAAATCCATAGAAGGTCAATTAACTAAAAAAAACTCAGATAAAACACATACT
>JARHVA010002310.1:2612500-2615000 GCA_037957365.1 Torreya grandis | reverse complement strand
TTAACCATATTATTATTTAATAATTAATATGTTGTACAATAGGTGTAAAACTTGAAAGGGATCAAAATGCTAAAGATATATAGTTATTAATAATTTTTATTCCAACTAGTTAAAAATATAAATATGTTATTTAAAAAAAAGATTCTTAGAATAAATGTAATTAGCTTAGGTCTAGTTACTAGCTTACTATTTTTTATATTTGATAGTGTAAATCACTAAAATAAAATATTGTGACTGTTCAAGATTAGGAGGATAATCTCAAGATGATTTTGGATAGGTCTCCTCTACCTAGAAAGTAGTGTGGTTGGCCATGTCTATTTACTATGGAATTATATAATTTTATTGTAGCTAGTTCATTATAGTCACAGTTAGAGTAACAAAAAACTTTGACACTACAATATTATAAGCAAAATATAATAATATTCTTAGATAGAACCATGCTCTTTAGAAAAAAATGTAGACTAATTGTGTGCTTTGACTATAAACATTTTGGCATTCATTGTTAGGAAAAAATGATTGTTTTACCGTTTCCACCTATTTATAATAATTTTTTTAATATGTTCAAACTCTATTTGTGATGTGTAAAGGTTTTTTTTTTTTTACTTCTCATTATTTTAGAAACTTTATTGGTCTTTGTGAGAGCGTGAAACCTAAAAAAAAGATGGGGGAGTGTAATGGGATAATCTCAACCCAATCACACTTTTTATGATTTACCATTTTTCACATATCAAAATAATACAAGGATGGAATCAATCGACATGTATTTATCCCACCTAGAGAGATTGAAAATTTGTGATCCTTGACTACATACATATAGTTAGAAATATGGGTTTAATGATTGACAATGATAGCTCTTTATTTTATTTAAAATGCTTTACAATTTTACTTTGATCACTTCTTGTGAAATATCTTGAGGTTTGGAAGGACAAGGAGATTTATTAATGTGCAATAATGTATAATTTCTCATTATAAAGTTCTAATCTAAGAATAATAAATGACTTTTGATTTTTATTTGTAGTGAAGAATTTTGAAATTTTCATTTAGTTTACTTTAATAAACATGCAAGAAGACCAAAAATAATATTTATATTTTTAAAACTAGTTATTATTTGTCATGGAGATAAGTCCATGCGATGTGGATATAGTAGTGGACTAGTCCGCCTAGTGTGGACCTTTTTTAGAGAGTCAGAGACAACTATCCTTAGATGGGAACAATATGACAAGTTAAATAATATGGCTTGAGAATTGAACTAAAAATTATGTGTAGTATTTCTGGAAAACTAAGGGGTCAATATTGCATATAATTCAATGTATTAGTGGAATGGTGAATAAGAGTCATTTCTTTGATAAAAAGTAAAGTGTTTTAATAGGTTTCAATATTTTCAAGTACCTATGAACAACCTTAGGTATCTAAATTCCATATAAATGTATTCTACTATTGAAATTACTAGAGTAAATGAGAAAGAAAAACTTGAGTTTGTACAACACATTTTATTTTTGATAGGAAGCTTAATTTGGATAAGACACGTAATAATAAATATTGACAAAACTTACGAAGTAGTTAGTGTTCATATTTTAAAATTTGAAGATTCTAAAATTCTAAAATATAAAAATTGAAAGGAGAGAAAAGAGGGATTATTCCTATATGCATATGAAAATACATTGATCTATAACTTGTAAAAGATAGTGAAGCATTCAAAAAATGTTCCTCTTTGTTGAAGTACATTAGGAATTGAAAAATTTAAGAATTGAGAGTGATCAAAAAAAATATTTCTTGAATAACTAATCAAATCCATTTAGTTGGAAATATTCAAGGTTAAAAATCTAATTGGGTAAACTTACCCAATTTACTAACATAAAATAAGGTGGAACCGTGATGGGTTCACTAGAAGTGATGCCAAGTCTATTGAGTCTCACTAGACTTCAAACATCCATCGCCCATAACAAAATATGGAACCACACAATATCTTTTATTTATGTAATTCAAATTTTTTTTAGTGTTATTAGAATTGAACTTAAATTACCCATAACAAATCGAATCACACTTCTATAGATAAATCTAGACTCCATTTTCATGATTGAAAGATATTTAATACTATTTATTCCCACATCATGGCTTGAGTATTAATATATTTGATTTGAAATATAGATTTGCCTTTCAATTTGTAGATTGTATTGTCTTTTATTTATGCATGAACTAATATCATAACTTCTGACTTTAAAAATTATATATTTATGCATGAACAAGTATCATTTTGCATTAATATATGCTAGATAATATATAATTTTGTTTATATATATTCTCAACTATAACTGCATTGGAAAATAATAAATATTTTATCTTATAACTATTTTTCATATGCCCATGCATATGCATTCAATTATGTATGAATATATAATCAATTTTATTGTAAAGCAAGTGCATATGGATGTCATATGCCACATTCATTTTTATCTTTGTGCAAATATGTCATGTTTTTTATATTTGAAATTACTTTGGA
>JARHVA010002310.1:2600000-2607500 GCA_037957365.1 Torreya grandis | reverse complement strand
ATATATCAAGTTACAACAACTATGCCAGCACAAACATCAGTCCATGAAAGAATACACTAACAATTTTCATGACTATTCTATGTGCCTACACAAGAACATGAGTGAGAAACATAAGGTTGTCTCACATTATATCCATGTAAATATAGAGTTATTAATTATTTACACTTTGTTTAAATCATTTCACAGTTCTAAAATATTAAATCCAAGGCAAAAATGAAATATTTTGTTACCTCTTCATCAAACATAGAGTGCAAGGCCAAGCTTTTGCACAACTTCACATGGCATCCTTTTATGAATAAGCAAGAACATAATTCTCATGAAGAAGTGCATAATTAGAAGAATACTCACCCTTAATGGCTCTATTTCCTTCTATTTTAGGCAAAGGAAAGAAGAAGTTCAATGATAAGTGGTGTCATCATCATCACTCATCCACTCATGACTATTCTAAATTATTTGGATAGTAATCCTTTTTCTCATAATATGCATCAATATAGCACATTTATTGATAAAATTGATCCATATGCCTCTTACATAATCACTAATACCACTGTAATCAACATATTTTAAGAGCATGAATTCCTATTCAACACCAAGTTTTATGTGAAGGGTCAACCTCTCCATATCATTATCGATAGTGGTAGCTAGAAAAACATCATTAAGTAATATATATCTTAGTGAAATGGTATTACCACCATTGCACATATAGATTCATACTCTTACATTGTATTTAATAGGGGAAATATATCTAGGTGTAACAATAATGCACTTTTTAATAGAAAGTCAAGCCTATGGTAGAAAACATCACTTGTGACATCTTACCTCTATAGGTCTATGAAATCTTAATGAGGAGACCATAATTTTATGAGAATGAATCTACATATAAATCCAATCCATTTCATTGGACTATTATTATGTAATATTTCTTTTATAAACTTTTTAAGTTAGTTCTCACGAGTAAAATCACCATGGCCTCTGCCAAGCAATGTCACAAACACATATGTAGAATTTCTTTTTACTCATGTTCTAACCTGATACACCTTTGTTGTTAGAACTAAAGTACACCTTGGTAACATGTAACACTCACACATAATCATAGAAACAACAAAATGATAAGTTACTAGAGTAGACTAGTGAAATCTTTGTATAACCTAAAGGCATTCTAATATATTGCATAGTAAAAAACTGCATCAATTTGGTTCCTAGATCCCTTCTTTTAAATATCCCCTAATATCATAGATAATTTTGGGATAATTATGAAATCTAGCGCTAGGTTCAAGAACTTATTGATCAATAGATGTTCAATCCTAGCTCTTTCCTTATGAGAGTATGATAGTCCTCAAACACAAGAAGGATGGGTCCTAGAAAATCTATATAGGCTATCATGCACTCAAAAAAATCATGATGAAGAATCAGTATCCACTACAATGCATTGAAGAGCTTTTGGACCAAATATGAGGCACACAACACTTTACCAATACTAAATTGAAGTCATGTTACCATCATGGTCTAATTTATACTGAAGTTGTATATAAGATAACATTAAAAACTTGGGAAGGATTGTATGAATGTTTAGTCATGATTTTTGGCCTCACCAATGCACCAACCACTTTTATGCACTTGATGGATGATCTACTCAAGCTAATCCTAAACTCAATCATTATCATCTACTTGGATGACATTCTCATCCTTAGCAAGACTTGCAAGGAACATATGGAACACATCTCATGCATATTAAACACTTTGTGACAACCCAAGTTCTAATGTAATTTAGCAAAGTGTACACTTTGAAATTCATATATCTAATACCTTTTCTAGATCATTGATCACACTAGGATCAGAGTATATCTAGAGAATATAAAATTAGTCTAAAATTATCATAGTCCATGCAATCTCATAGTATTGAATAGTTTTCTTAAACATTATAACTTTTACCATAGTTTTGTCTTTGGTTTCTAATACATATATTGGAATCTCAACTAGCTCAAACATACTAAAACCTAGTTTACCTAGACACATGTGAAACAACATGATTTTGAGGCACTCAAGAAATACATCTATATAACACCTATTGTCATAATGTCTAATATTTCAAAAACCTTATAAATACACACTCATGTATCTAAATATATACTCAATGCAATAATCATGCATCATAGATTAGGTCACATACCAATCTAAGACATTCAAAGACATAGTTCAAAGGTACTCCACCTATAAGAAGGAACTATAAGATATTGTTAAATTAACTAAGCAATAGTGACACTATATTATTTAGAAGGAGATATATTTTGATTCAGACCATAAACCACTTCATTTCTTGAAGTTTTAGAACAACATGTAAAATGCATGCCACATGAAATTGATGACTTATCTATAACATTTACATCTTGTGATTAAGCACAATAAAGGGAAGGACAAGTCCACATATTTCCTTATCCTACCATTAATTTATGCCCTCACCATAGTGATATAAAAGCATGGCCATAATTTCATAGACCAGATTGCTCTCTACTAAGTTGATCAAGAATTCATTGTAACTTAGACCAACCTCACACAAGGTACAAAATTTTAGGATTTCTATTTATCTAACCAAATTTTATGCAATCTCAAACATCTCTATGTGCCCTTTGGTGCACCTTGCCAATGACTCATTTGGGATGTATACTATGTTAAGACCTCAAGACACTTCAGTGTGACAAAGACTCTAACCACATTATAATTGCACTTCTATTGGTTAGACATGTACATAGACATTAAAATACACTTTAATTCTTTCATTCCTTATTTCGTTTCTAAGCCAATGAATAGGAATATAGGACTTTAAAAACCTATACCAAAACATGGGAATCTATCAACATTGATTTGATGATTGTATTTCCTATGACAAGATCACAACATGATGTTGTGTTCATTGTAGTGTATCAATTTTCCAAGATGGACATCATGGTCACATGTATAAAATACATTGAAATATGTAATATGCAATCATTCTTCAGCCATGTTTGGGTTCAGTTTGGGTTACCAAAATCCATCATCTCTGATTAGAATCTGCACTTTGTGACACATTTTTATCAAGAATTATGGGAGTTAATGGGTATGTAGTTGGATTAGTCAATGACTTCGTATCTTTAGACATATGGGCTCACATAAATGGTAAATCACACACTTTTTCATCTTTTAAAAATGTAAAACTATGCACATGATCACAGCTTGGATGATAATCTCTTGTACATTCAACACACCTACAATATGGATCTTAATATCTATACCAACCTTAATCCATTTTAAACATGTCTTGGGTTTCAACCTTAAGCACCTATAGACATCTCCTATTGTGCCTCATTAGGCAATGAGTCAGGCATACCAGAATGGGAATATGATATATTTGAGAAGTATCTATGCCACATGTAGTATGTTCACCAATAGGTTTAATAGATTCTCTCTCACACTTAACCTAAGTACAAGGAGTGACATGATGAACCTCACACACCTCATGTGTTTTGAGTTGGTGATAAATTCAAGTTGAAACTTTAAAATAATCCTTTATAATTTCCATACTTAAATATAAATTATTTTCACAATGGTCTATATAGTATTATATACACCACCAAAGAGAATGCCTTCATTATGATCTATCTCAGTACTTGGGCATGCACCCAATTTTTAATTTGTTACTTCTCAAGCCTTATACTCCATCACTTTTTGAGTCAGTAGTGACACAAAATCCTTTTGATTTTGATCTTAAACACTTGTATCCCATAAAAAATGACTAGATCAACAAAGTGATAAACACACACACCCTCCATGGCATGCATCTGTTTTTATAGGTGGTCAAGGTTGGGCAATCTATTGATCAAGCCAACTGGTTCACCTCAACATAGTTTTAGGTGTAGATTTTTTAACTATTCCTTGATGCAATGGAGACAATTTATCTTGAATAAATAGTAAATGATTTATGTGTAACTGCTACACATCTGATCTTACTCCCTGTTCTCTCTACTACATAGGGCATGCACCTCTCACCCAATATTTCACACTCTTTACCTAAAGTTTGATCAAATTCATATACATAAGTCTTGTGCCATATCACAAACTTCTAGACACTGACCCCTACAAACTCCAAACTATCCACTCATTACTACACAAATCAAAATGCATAGTCCTATGTCATAGCTTATAATTCCACATGCCTAGCTAACTCTTGGACTCCATAACACATCCACATGTTGCCCCATCTCGACCACATACTTTAAGGATTTCACCAACCATTATCCATCCTTGAAGATGAATTGATGCAACCATATTTTTGGTAACTAAAAATGGTTGTAACCTCTCTTGGATTTTTATTTTATATGAGTATCTAACATACACATTTGATCTAAGGTTTATGTTCTACATAGTAATAACACAGATATCATGATTCATGTATCTACTATATAATACATGCACTGTAGCATATTTTACAAATTTTTAATATTTTTTTAATGAATATATTTTTAATTTTTTTCAATTAATATTTCCACTCCATTTAATGTGTTTATTTGTTTCTATTTGAATTAGCTTTTCCTATTCACTTTGCATAACTAGAATTTGAATGTCCCAATGCATGATTAGTCCTAGGTCTCATGGTGAAAATCTAAAATGAAAATCTTTCTCATTATATCCAATAATTCAAATAAATTTCACTTTTCAAGTTATTATGTTATTAAATTTTATCTACAACAATCTATTGTCTATTTTTGTTTTTAATAAGAACTTGAATGACCATTGGTTACTCTCAAGTAATATTATAAGATAACATGGTCTTTGTAGAAGAATATGTAGGATAAGATGAAGAAGTGGGTTTTGTGTCTTGTTTTCCACATTCCTAAATGTAATAATCCATTTATGTACAAGATGTACAATATTTTATCATCATTCCTATCAATCCTTATCTCAATGTCCATTAATACCATGATAAGTAAAAAATGGATTTCCTTTAACATATAAAAGACAATGAGGAGGATCACAGCAATTATGATTGAGAGTGATTAACTTATTATCCAAAAGGTTAATTATAATATCATATGGTGGATATTTAAATTTTTAAAACTAAAATGGTTGCATCTTATTGAAATTAGATTTATTAAAATTAAGAAGTGCTTTGTGAATTGATTCTTTCTATTTGTTGATTAACTTAAGTTGTTATTCCTCCATTTTAATTATTTCCATTTATTCCTACATCTTATAAAATATTTTAATTGGATTATATATTTTATATGTTAAATCTAATTTCATTCTTTTATTGGTAACTTCCATCTTCTGTGAGTATTGCATTGATTTTATTTTTTATTATCCTTATATGTTTTATAATTAACATCACATGAATATTTTGACACACACACACACATATCCTTAGAAGAAATAAAAATCATACGCATGGACCTTTATTTTAGTGGAGTAAAAGTACTCTTACTATAGATGAATCTAAATTATAAATATTAGGGTTGATAAATTAAAGAATTAAAATTAGTTGTGAATCATAAAAATTAATCTTAAATAAGCTCACCATGCTCGTGTTATGAAATACATAGATATTACAATGAGAATTCATGTCACATATTTTTATGATGATCTAATAAAAACACATACTATAATATTTATAATTTAGGTAATCATCCACTAACTAGACTCTAAAACCAATTTGAGGCATCTCTTTTAAGTATTTTATGAAAATATTTAGTAGAATGCATTCATCATCACTCCATTATACAAAATATTGTTTATATTGAGTTAAATAAATGAAAGGATCTCTAAGAAAATTTAAAAAAAGGGATTTTTGGGCATAATAAATTATTTAATATATGGATACTAATATATATATATATATATATATATTATATATATATATATATATATATATATATTTGGTTGTCCTAAAATAATTTTAACTTTAATACTAACACAACATTATCTAGTTTGTAAAGTGAGATCAAGCATTTGTGTTTGAAGATCACCTATAACATGTATCATGGACATGACATGGCTAGTGAGAATATTATTGGTTTGAAAAGGTGCACTTGTGGGTTATAATTTACCATCTATTTTAAACATTGGTATGAGAGAATCATAACTAACATCACTGCATGGATTTTGATTACATTCTAAGGAAACATCGATACATAATTTATAATCATTAAGTATCATAATAGTTTGATCAAATTGAATTTTTATATAAGCAAGGACATAAAATTGTGTCTCATTAGATTATTTTCAATTAGGAATGGAGTGAGAGTCATCACAAGTGATATTATCATTATAATAGCTTTAAATGGATATAACATGACCAACTATAGGATCTGTTCATAATATTGAATCATCATCATTTTATGCATCTAAATAAATAGGATCACATTTTGAAGAAAGTTATTCACATTAATTATTATCTTTAATATTTGAAGAGAAGGGGAATAAATATCATTGGATATTTAAATTTTATTTTAATTTCCAAGGAAGGATAAAATTTATCACATTATATTATATCATTAACCATGTCTGAAGGACAACATGGAATATGATATGCATTTACATCATCTACCTTTTCTAGTGAAATAATGGGACTAAAAAAGTTCATTCACACTATTTTACATTATTAATAAAGGGCTATGTTTTTATAGTTTATAATAATTAAAATGATCTATTACAATATAATATATAGGATGTAAACAAGATTTGCTAATTATTCAAATTTGGACATTATTTTGAGATTAAGTGAAATAAAATATTCATTACTAGTATTTTATTTTTGTTCTGATTTGTGAAAAGAGAAATATAATGTAAAGGATATTGGATTTTTAGTTTTTAAATGAGTGTGTTCATTTTCATGTTTGATATCTGATTCATTATTATACCAATCCTCTTGATGTTAGATATTAAAACCATACTCTAAGTCATAATCATATATATCAAAATCATAGTCTTAATTAACATAAGTATCATCAATAATTATACAAGTGTGACCATTAGTTGGTTATTCATCATAAAATTAAGGTATAAAATTATTAGGGAGGAGGAAATGAGAATGATGAACACCATTAGGGGTTTCTCCTTTATATTTCGTTGTAAACTTGTTGACAAAAAAATAAATAAAGTATGAAAAATAATAAACATAATGCTAACAAAAAACCATGATACCAAGAAACAAAGGATATCAATAGGTGTGAGTAAGAAATATATGTTTGATTTATATACTTTCATAGATATTTATACCATGCATAAATAGTGTGTAATGTGCACATTAAACTAATTATGGATGAATCCACCATCATCTAGCCACACTATCATATCTATATGCTACATTGAGAGTCACCTCATGGGGATAACTACTTACTAGTGAACTATAAGAAAAATAAAATAAATGTTTCTTATGGATATAAATAAATAAATAAACCTAGAAATTTATTATATATGATGAGATGCACAAAAAATAAAGTTAATAGATAGTGTTGTCTAATGGATTTG